>JAKELG010000072.1:0-226333 GCA_021527035.1 Lactarius vividus | reverse complement strand
GCTCCTTCACATGAAGGACGCGACTCTTGCGGCCGAGGTCCACCGCTATCGCTGCATGACGCTCGGGTGGCGGGCTCAGCAACATCGGTTGGCGGCGGAGCAAATGAAGTTGGAGCGCATCGAGATCGAGCGCAACAGGTGTGTCTCCCAACTCCAGCGAGCGCATGCGGTAGACCGCATCGAAAACATTCGGGCCTCACTTCACCGAGGACCCAAAGCGGAACAGGATGCCGAGGAGATCGCCCGCATCAGGGCCCTTCGCACAGTAGGCACCAACCCGCTAGCCGTCATGCGTGGTCAAGCTGGGGCTTGACGCTGAAAAGGGGGTGATGTTACGTTTCGTCTCGGACTGCCCGGACCGGTTGTGAACTCTGACGTGTTCGTGATGACTCGGCACGTTAGCAGTAATACGTCATGGACTTCGGATCTTACC
Organism: Lactarius vividus; assembly: GCA_021527035.1. Lineage (NCBI taxonomy): Eukaryota > Fungi > Basidiomycota > Agaricomycetes > Russulales > Russulaceae > Lactarius > Lactarius vividus. The sequence goes on along the minus strand of JAKELG010000072.1, from coordinate 225,900 downwards.
GCCTCGTGTTTGGATGACTGAGGCTTCACTATTGTTGTACGTGATGTGGCTTACTATGCTGACTGATGTTCTCTATTGTTGTACGCGATTCGGATTACGATTACGACTGCGCATTCTATTATTAGAATACGCTACTTACGCTATTGGTTACTTACGAGTTCGAGCGGAGCTGGAACTAGCTCCCTTACTTGTATTTAAGTTCACAGTAGTACGGACCAGGATCTCCATCTTGGTCTTCTTCAATTACCACCGCTTTCACTCGTCTTCTGTACTAGGGACTCGCAGCGTCCCTAAGTGAGCTAGCTCCGGCATATCCCTTACGACCAAGAGGGATCCCCGTGACCAAATCTCCATCTTCCTCCGTGAATGGTAGATCAGCCGACCGTGACCTATCCGCCCGGTACCACGTGTCATCTCGTCTTTGAATACCTCAACTCGCGTACCGCCCGCCCTACTCACTGTTACTACATCGTCGACAACCTCGAGTGGGAATACATTCGCAAAGTCCCAAGTCCACCCCCGAACGTCCCCATAGCAGAAACGTTGTACACCTATAGGGATTCCACAGGCACGTATTGGCCTCACCCCGCAGTCTTTCCCGAGCACTTGGACAACCACAGGTATCACCCACGAGGGAACCCACGTTACAACAGCGTCTAAGTCAGACGAACGTCCGTGGTAGACGTTACACTGTGAACCATCAATACTACCTGCGAGTGTAACGTCTACCACGGACGTTGGCCTGACTTAGGCGTCGGTGTAACGTGGGTTCCCTTCTGGGCGATATCGGTGGTTGTCTGGGCTATCGGGGAAGACCGTGGGATGTCGCTGATAAGCTCCAAGGTGGTCACGGTAAGTATAGAGGGGGAGGTCGAGTGGTACGTTCAGGGGAGGCGTGGGAACTTTACAAATGTACCTCCAGCGGGGGTTGTCGACGATGTAGTAACACTTGTATGGGCGAGTGATGCGAGAGTTGAGATATTCGAAGACGAGATGACACGTGGTTTCGGGGGGATAAGTCATGGTCGGAGTATCTACCATTCACGAAGGAACTGGGGAGTAAGGTCACAGGGATCCCTCTTGGTCTCAAAGGGATATACCGGAGCTAGTTCACTTAGAAGTCTCGTAGACTCCTAGCACAAGAGACGAGTCAAGGAAGTGGTATTTGAAGAAGACCAAGATGGGGATCCTGGTCCGTAATACTACAAGCTTAAATACATGTAGAGAAGCCAGTTCTAGCTCCACTCGAACTTGTAGTTAGCCAATAGCGTAAGTAGCGTAAATCCTAGGATGGGGATCCTAGGAATTGGTCATCCACAACGTAATACTTGTATCGTACAACAATAGAACTCGGGGTGAATGTGTAAGACACATCATGTACAACAATAGGAATCATCAGTCAGCTGAGACACGAGGCAAGTAAGATCCGAAGTCCATGACACATTACTACTGACATACTGAGTCATCGCGAATATGTCAGAGTCCACAACTGGGCCGGGCAGTCCGAGAATGAAATGTAACATCACCCCCTTTTCAGGATCAAGCCCCAGCTTGACCGCGCATGACTGCGAGGGGGTTCGTACCGAGGGACCGCATGTGGCAGATCACCTCTATCTCCTTCGCATCCTCCTCCGCTCGTGGACCATGATGGAACAAGGACCATTTGTTCTCGATGCGGTTGATCGCGTGAGCACGCTGGAGTCAGGCCACACACCTGTTCCTTTCTATCTCGATCTGTTCTAACTTCACTTGCTCTGCCGCCACCCGATGTTGCTGGGTGCGCCAACCGAGGGTCATACACCGATACCGGTGCACTTCAGCTACAAGGGGGAGATCCTTCATGTGAAGGAGCGCTTGATCGACCAAGTCGACTAGTCCCACGTCGGAGAGCAGGAACGTGAGGTCATCGTCGGTGTAAGTGGGGACAGGGGACTGTCCATCGAAGTAAGGGGTGGCATGTACTGGCTTGCCGTACTGCTGGTTGCTCCCATTTTGGAATGCAAGGACGAAGAGGTCGGTGGTGAGAATAAGCTGAGTATACTGGGTGGGCCAAAGACGTTCTTGAGCATCTCGGATCTGGAAGGGAATATAATGTACTCCCCGATTGAACTGATATCCCCTGGGAGGGGGAGTCTCTGGCCGATCCTTGGCCTCCGACACATGTTCCTCTTCTTGATCACAGCGAAGCGCAGGTTGAGGTGGCGCCGGTAGTGTGAGAGCTTCCCCGGTGGGTCCGCATAGCGGGGGGTTTTCCAAGTGTGTCGTGGTGAGATGGGTGGCGTAACGTAGATACGGATGCGGCTCAAGGTGCTCAGCTGGGTTGTACGGATCCCCGCCCTCATCAGGCCCTGGTGGGGATGATGGGCGGCTGGGTACGTACCCTTGTTTGTCACCCGCTGGAGTAGGTGCTCAGGTGGGGATGTAGTTGCTTCTGAGTCGACTGGGCTGATTGGTCTCAGAATAAAGAGTGGGGGATTGTCACGGACGCGTTCATTTTCGCCTTCTGTGGATCACGTGACCTGCCATCACAATCTCTAGTTAGTCACATGAAATATTGTGCACTTTCATCACGTGACCATGGGAAAGTATGCCCATACACGGGATATCCCTTTACGGTCACGTTCTACAGACGGACAGACTCAGCTGATTGGTAGATAAGGATAGAACCTTCTAGTACACTCTAGATTACGCTTACTAGGCATGTATTACGCGCTGTATTAGGTTTTACTCAGCGACACGTCATATGTAGTCAGCCTTGATGACAGTGCATCAGTCAGCACTAAAGATAAGGCTATTAATAGACACGATGCATCAGCTCTTTAGTCATAGCTACTTACTTTACACTTAGTAACAGTGTTCAAGCTCCAACTTAATCTCAGCCGCAGTAGATACTTAAGCTTGCCTGTAGCGTCCTGAGTGGAACCAACTTGTCCTCTTGGTTCTCCACTCAGGTGCGCATTCACTTGTACTTCCTTATCTTCTGCCAATTAACTTGTCCTCTTGGTTCTCCACTCAGCCTGCCGCCGTGTGACACCGCATGCTTTGACTTTGAATAAAGGTCTTGTTAGTGTACGCTCGCTCCACGTCGACTGTAGGTCTAGCGCGTGATTTATCTCCGTGCCAAGCTTGGGTCTCACCCTTGACAGTTCATCCCATTTCCACTTGGCTTGGCGTAGCGTTAAGTCATACCGCTACATTAGGACAAGTTCCTTCACACTCCTGAGCCCTTCATCGCTCACCAGTCGTTTGATCCCTTTCTTAGGTGGTAGACGTCCACCAGTCCTTAGTAATACCCACCTCACTCTCTGCCTGTGGACCTTCGTAAGCAGAATCTGTGCAGTCGTGGTACATTTGTAGTGTCCGTAAAACCGGCATACAGTGTGCTTGCCTTTATTGGGTCTATCTGGTCATCAGTAGACTGCTCTGGGCACAGGTTGCAGAACTGGTCACCATGCCAGATAAGCTGCAATTTGACTTCAAGCCAGCCAGGCCTAGCCTGCGACAGCTGTACGCGAAGTAAACAGAAGAGTTTGAGAGTGCTTCGGCGTGAGAGGCAGCCAAAAGGTCGAGGAGACTGAGGCAGACAGCCTTGTGGCTCTATACTTCTCATATCATCATTCCTGAGTGTTCGGTTATCGCTGCAGCCTCGCGCAGTGTGAAACACCACTGTGTATCAGTCTTGCTTGATCCGACTCTCTCTTCACCTTCAGCTTAGCGTTTCGTGGCTGTCGTATCCTGACGTCTTACAAACCACCCTTGTATTTCACCCTGCCTCATTTCTTTGCAAACACTCGTGCCCGCCTATGATGTCTCTTTAGGAGGAGAGAAGCCCTTACACCACCCCAGTTGTCCCCAGAAGCCTCTGCTACAGCATCGCTTCGAGTCCTTGAGGAGCCGCGTTCACGCCCCTCGTCTCCCACTCCTTCCTCTACACTCTCCTCCTCCCCGACAGTCAGGCACCTCTCAGCGGCTTCATCCGCAACCCTCGTAAACGAGGATATCTGGTATGACGGTTTCCAAGTAACCAAACTGCCCTGTACCACCACCGAAACAATTGTTCAAGCCCTCTACTTCTTCCCTGGTGTATGTCAAGTACTCAAAGAAGAGTATCCCGGAACTACAACCGTTCCCAGAACCGACTTCACCATCAAAGACCTTATTCTCTTCACTGAAGAAATTGTCCCAGTACTCTCTCGCCCCCCATCCCCAATCGAAGTAGACCATGGCTCCGAAAGCCAAAGCCAAAGCTTGTCTAGCTCAGGCTCAGTATCCTCGAGGAGTTCACTCAAAATTCGCCCTCCCTCCCCTCTCTAAGCAAGAGAAGGAATACACAGGACGAATTCAGGATTGGGACGATCTACATCCCGACAAGCAACTAGCGCTCTTACAGGATTTTAGGGAAGCTCAGTACCAAGCAGACAAAAGAAAGCGCGAAGAAGAATTAGAAAAAATGTCGGCGTCATCTTCCTCCTCATCTCACACCGCCCAGCCAGATCCCGCTCTGGCCCCCGCACCTACAGTACCACCTCCCCCTCCCACCATCCAAGACTGCATCAATCTCATAAATCAACTCGGACTGGCTATGGGCCACCTTGCGCAACAGGTCTCTGACCTAACCCAGCAAGTGGCCGCCACCCAGGCCAAGCCCAAGAAGGTCGGTGGTAAGGACATAGTGGCCCGCCCCAAAGCATGGGATGGAAAGGGCAATTCTACGGATGCCTGCCACTTCCTCGCCGCCTTCCATAACTGGGCCTCCTCACAAGGAGACGCTCTCAACACATGGGAGCCTGTCCTTCAATCTTGGATGCCGATAGAGGAGAGATGGATTGCCGCTGCCTTGAACTTGATGGAGGGAGAAGCCAAGACCTGGGCTCTCCCCTACCTCGAGGCAGCCAACGCAGGAGCATTCCCCTTTGTGGGAATTTATGATAATTTCATTAAAGAATTCAATCGCTGCTTCTCTCCAATGGACGTACGAGACATCGCTCGAGAGGAGCTCAAAAAGACAAAACAAGGGAGGAGGTCTGTTGCTGAATATATGTCAATATTCGAGCAGTACAGCGGACAAACCAGATGGTCTAAAGCCGACCTCCGTGACCGCTTCTATACCGGTCTTAACGACGAGATAAAGGACATTCTCGCCACCACTGAACGGAAGCAGGACACCTTCGACGACCTCAAGGCTACGGCCACACTTATCGACCAACGCCTCCACCAGCGCCGCACGGAAAAGTCTGGAAAGACCAATCTGCCCACGTCTCATGATCCCGACGCCATGCAAGTCGACGCCACGTGCCAACAAAGTTCACAAGGCAATAAGGGGAAGGACGAGTTCTTTAAGAACCAGGCAGAGTATCGAAAGTGGATGCAAGGAAAGTGTTATGGTTGCGGGTCTAAGGACCATACAAAAAGGACGGAAATCACGAATGGGACGTCTGCAACTGGTGCCAGAAAGCTGGTCACCATGCCCCCGTTTGCATGATCAAAAAGCTAGGGAAACCGGCCAAAGTGAAAGCTGCGGCTACGACGGAATCCTCAGCCCCTCCGTCCTCCTCCAACTCATCCGGTACAGTGGCCGCGGCCACCTCTTCAAACACCTCTCAGCCAAAGACGTCCCAGGCAGATGTGGCAAAGTTGATGGAGATGGTTAAAAAGCAGCAGGAGACCATCGAGGCTCTCAAAGCGGCTTTTTAGATCAGGGGTCGCGTATAGCTGTGACCGGCCCCTTAAATACAGACTTTGACTCAGCTTCATGTTCTTGTAGTATATGTCTCAGGACTCGCCTCGTTTTGGACTCACAATCTGTAATTCCTACGTACCCAGTAGCTGCCTGTAAGTTAGATAGTGGTGATGTTTCGGTTTCGTCGTCTTCCGTTTCTACATCTACATCTGCCTCCGAGATGAACTTTATTTCCTAGTTCCTACTCTAAAATAGCTCCTCAGCCAGTCTTAAGGACATCGGCTTTGAGTGTAGCCATGCCGCAAGTGATGAATTCTGATGCAGCACTTTCCTCTTCTTTTATTATTCCTGAAACAAAAGATAAAAAATCACATTTTCATATCAGTGTCTATTTATCCGGACGTCATCGTACTGTAAAAGTAGCAGCAATGGTAGACTCTGGGGCAACTTCGTTGTTCCTAGACAAAAAGTACACTGACCGCCATAAATGTTGCAGATTCCCCTTGAGAGCCCAATCCTCCTCTATAATATAGACGGGACTCTCAACGAAGCCAGTAGCATCACCCACAAAGTCAGACTTAATCTCAAAGTTGGACCAACGGAAGAAAAGTATGACTTCTACATCACTTCCCTTGGACCAGAGAATGTCATTTTAGGGCTACCATGGCTAAGGAATCGGAATCCGCAAATAGATTGGCAGGAAGGCACAATGCGTCTCAACTCCGCCGCTGAAATAGCGCCTGAGGAGCATGAGATAGAGGTGACATGCATTATGGCGAACCGTATGGAACACCGCCGTCTCCTTGCGGAGAAAGTGTTGGATACGGTCCATGATGAGGTCTTCTGCTTAGCAGGCTTTACATACTCCCAGCAGATCACTGAGAAGGCCATCAATGCTAAACCTAAGAAGACTTTTGAAGAGATGGTACCACCACACTATCGTGACTTCACGAAAGTATTCTCCAAGGAAGAATCCCAGAGGCTCCCTGAGCATCAACCATGGGATCACGCCATAGACCTGGAACCAGATGCAGTCAAGCACTGGAAGGTCAAGACGTACCCTATGTCACCTGCAGAACAAGTGGAATTAGATAAGTTTCTGGATGAACACATTAGTAAAGGATACCTGGTCCCATCTAAGTCACTGATGGCCTCCCCAGTATTCTTTATAAAGAAGAAAGACGGAAAACTCCGTCTGGTCCAAGACTACCAACGTCTTAATAAAATCACCATTAAGAATCGATATCCACTTCCACTCGCGGCTGACATTATCAATCGGTTGAAGGGAGCAGAGTACTTCACCAAGTTTGACGTAAGATGGGGCTATCATAATATTCGAATCCAAGATGGAGACGAATGGAAGGGTGCTATTGTCACCAATCACGGGCTGTACGAACCAAAGGTCATGTACTTCGGAATGACTAACAGCCCCGCCACCTTCCAAGCCCTTATGAACACCGTATTTGCAGATCTCATCGCAAAAGGAGAGGTCGCTGTCTACATGGACGACATCCTGATCTACAGTCACGACTTGAAACACCACCAAAAAGTCGTAAGAGAGGTGTTGCAAAGACTGCAGGATCATGATCCCTATCTCAAACCCGAGAAGTGCAACATTAAGAAGCGCGAAATGGAGTACTTGGGGATGATTATAACCCCCGGAGAAGTGTGGATGGACCCTGGCAAGGTCTCCGCAGTAAGGGAGTGGCCAACCCCGACAACCCTGAAAGAAGTAAGGGCTTTCATTGGGTTCGCCAACTTCTATCATAGGTTCATAAAGGACTTCGCGGCTATAGCCCGACCCCTGCATGACCTCACGAAGAAGGACACTCCATGGCACTGGAATCCGGAACAGCAAAACGCTTTCAACATGCTAAAAGAGCACTTCGTACAGGAACCCATATTGCGGGTGTACGATCCACAGTTACCTACACGTGTTGAGACAGATGCATCCGGATTTGCTACAGGCAGCATACTCACCCAAAAGTATCCCAATGGTCTTTGGCACCCTGTCACGTACCGCTCTGAGTCTATGAGCAAAGAGGAACGCAACTATGAAATATATGACAGGGAAATGCTCGGCTTAATTCGTGCCTTAGAGGACTGGAGACATTTCCTCGAAGGCATCTCCTTTGAAGTGATTACAGACCACAAAAACATGGAATGGTGGGCCAGTATGAAGGACTTAAATCGCCAGCAAGCTCGCTGGGCATTATATCTAAGTCGCTTCACCTTCAAAATCACTTATAAGAGAGGAGATTCTATGCAAGCCGATGCATTAAGTCGATTCTCAAAAGACCACGTTAAGGATAATGAGGATAATCGCCAGGTCCAAGTCTTAAGGCCTGAGCACTTCCTCAATGCCGCACAAGCTCACTTCGTGCCTGAAGTCAACTCCCTGGGCAGTCGCATAAGACTCGCGTCCATAAAAGAAGCCGAAGTTATAGAGGGTCTTAAGACATTACAAAAGACCGCTCCTAAAGCTCTTACGGACGGAGTTGCGCTGTGGGAGGAAGAGGACGGTTTAGTCTATCACAGGGGGAAACTTTACGTTCCCAACGACCGTGCTTTATGTCGTGATGTGGTTAAGTCATGCCACGATACGACTACAACCGGTCACCCTGGAAAGAACAGAACCATCAAGCTAGTTAGCCGCTATTACTGGTGGCCACGCATGGCAGGCTTTATTGCCTCATACGTAGAAGGATGCGATCGATGTCAACGATACCGCAAAGATCTACACCCCAAAGCAGTTATACAGCCGCAAGAAGTACCTGAGGGTCCATGGCAGTTAATTGGGATCGATCTAATCGGTCCACTGCCTATGTCACGTGGAAAGGATATGATCCTTAACATAGTGGATCACTACACCAAACAGATCCATCTATTCCCAGTGACTTCTCAAATTACGGCTGATGGGGTTGCATCCATCTACTTTGAGCAAGTCTTCCCCTTGCATGGGATCCCACGTAAAATCATAAGCGATCATGGACCCCAGTTTGCTGCAAGGAGCATGCGTGTCGCGGCCGGACTTCTGGACTTGATAAACGGTACGAATTGGATGTGGACGCTTACTACTTGGTTATGACTACTGTAGTAAGTTGCTATTAGTCATGGACGTTACGATCAGTCAGCACAGTTACGGTAGCATGTGATAGTTATCGTGACTCATTCCTAGGATAGCGGTAGTAGGGTTCGAGCTACTAACGCTACTGGACTTTACTTACAAGAGGAGCTTTAAAGCTACCTCTAGAATATGTATAAATAGTAGGGTGTGAAGACCAAGACGAACTATCTTGGTCTTCTTCTCAATACCACTCTATCTCTCGTCTTCCAGAAGGCTTCAGACGCTTTCCCCACTTCTAAGGGAACGTCTGTGTTATAGTCTTGACCTTTGAGTCTAAGACCCTGGCCCTTTCGGCTCATCAAGTTGGAGTTGCCTTAGCACTGCTGGGACGCGCATTGTGGATCGCCTTAGTCGTATTCTACGGGATCACCGAAACGTTACGCACATCAAGTCGATTAGCTGAGTCGTGAACGCCTTTACTCGAGTTCAAGTCGAACTAAACGCCGTGGTAGCGTTACATTAAGACCAAGATAACCAACCGTGGCGTTCACAACAAGAGACCAGTGGAGAAACTTTCGACCTTACAACCTCGAAACTAGAGGAGAACGATCTGTACCACGACGATTCCTAGGCGCAGCTAGGTGGAGAGAGTACCGAGGAGATACCGGATACTTTGTGGACTTCCCAGGAGAAGCGATCAGATATCGCCCAGTTGAGTTCAATTACTCCAACTTCTGTTGGACAGAAATTACGTGGAATCCAATAGACAATCGGTGGGACGTCGTTAGGCCAGCCGGAAGACACTACCGTTGCGACATCGACTCAAGAGAACTACACGGGGACAATTGGGGATCGCTAGACGGGGACAGTAGCGACAGCGAAGAAGAGGAACAACCTAGGGAACGAGCCCCATCAGAATCAAGCCACGAAGAACACGCGGAAGAACATACCGCTATGGAAAGCGAAGCACGACCCGGAACCGGAGACGACTCAAGTCTACTAGCCCATATAGCTGAGTCACTACACATTACAGTCCCGGAAGAGATTCACATTCGAAGTCCAATGGCCACAGTAACCGAAACACAAGCCATGGAAGAAGTACAGCGCATCAGGGAAGAAGCCGAAGCCATCCTCAATCCCATCAACCCGAACACGGGACATAGGCTGACAGCCGACGACGCGGCACTCTTTAGAGCCATAGGGCCAGATCACCCCGACCCACCCGAAGGACCACCACCACCACCCGGAGGACTTCCCGGAGGATTCCCAGGACAAGGGCCAACAGGAGGAGGCTTCCCAGGAGGAGGCCGACCACCGGGAGGAGGACCACCGGAAGGAGGACCACCAGCAGGAAGGCCTCTAGGAGGAGGACACGGATCAGACAGACTCTCAGGTGAACCTCCGACTGTCTTTGACGGAGACCGCACTAAATATGAAGCATTCCTTACGCAATGGCACGTCTATTGGGGAATGAATCTCGACGCCCCCATTATGCAAAACGAATACCGGCGGTCCCTTCTCTTTTTGGGGTACGTCAAGGGAGTCAACGTCAGCGAATGGACACTGTCCATTCTCGAATGGCTCAATCGAGAAGTACGACGAGGAGTGAACCAATACTCCCAAACACTATGGAACCACGTCGCGACGGAATTCGCCAAACGATTCTCAAATATACTTGAGGAAGAGCAAGCACAAGCGGAGTTACAGAAGGGAGTTAAAATGATAGGAGAAGACATTGATGCGTACGTGGTAAAATTCGAGCAGCTGGCAAGGAAGGCTCATTACAACCTGAACAACCGCCAAACCATCGACCGATTTACGGCGGGGCTACCCCGAGCTTTGTTCATGAAAGTATACAAGCTCGATGAACCCCATACCTTCGAAGATTGGAAGCAATGCACTCTGCGACGACAGAAACAATACATTCACATGAAGGCACGACTCGACAATTTCAAAACCAAAACACCTCCCTTGTCAGCCCAACCACGATGGAGGCCACAGCCTCCCAATTGGGGACCCCCACGAGGACCACCCCCATCCAGATACAACCCAAATGCGATGGATACGTCCGCCGACCGAACACGCGCACGAGTAGCGGAGGTTGGCGATCCAAATCGCCCCTTCATCCCAAGACCACAAAGAGGAGGATATGGAAGAGGAGGAGGACCACCACCACGAGACATGAGGACAGTCGTCTGCTACAACTGTAATCAGACAGGACACTTCTCACGAAACTGCCAACAGCCGCGCCGTCGAGCAACCACCAGTCGAATGGCAGATACTGACTATTACACACAAGAAGAACCACCCACGCAGGCCAGAATCGCAAGCTCAGCGCCACCCCAGCAGAGGGCCAAAGATTGGCTAGCAGGAGTAGCGGGAGAATCGGATGACGTAAAAGACCTCATCCTTCAAGAAATGTGGGGGAAGGAGGGTTTTCAGAACGCCTGAACCCATCAGCCTGGGTGAGGGCAGTTAACTGTAATTCTGTAATCATGACTCGCTATCGATCTCTTAGAATCCCAGTCTCGATTCGCACGAATTACGCAATGGCCGACATAAGAACCTTGGTGGACTCTGGGGCAACGGACAACTTCATACGCCCCTCGTTCGCAAAAAGGATGGGTCTAGGACTTCAAAAACTAGACCATCCTCGAAAAATATGGAATATCGACAACACGGAAAACAAAGCGGGCAGTATCACCCACTTTATCGATCTAGAAGTACAAACTAACCAGCAGCGACAAAAAATGCGCTTCCTGGTTACAGACTTAGGAAACGAAGACCTAGTACTTGGGTATCCCTGGCTGGCAACGTACAAACCTACGATCAATTGGAGATACGCCACCATACACGAGAAAATGCTCCCCGTCGTCATCCGCTCTATCAACCCCAAGCAAGAAAACCACGTTATCGGAAACATTCTTACAGAAGAAGAAAAGAGAGACGCGATCGCACAATTGGAAGAGGAGAGCCACCTACACACTACAGCCACGGAACTGGCCATCGAAGCTAAGCAGTTCCATGATAAAGTAGAGCTTCCTTCGGCTTACCAACAATTCGCAAAGATCTTTAGCGAAGAAGCATCCAACCGATTCCCCCCTTCCAGGCCATGGGACCACACCATCGAATTCAAAGAAGGTACCCCATCAGCAATCGACTGCAAGGTTTACCCCATGACACAAGAAGAGGACGGCAAGCTCAAGGAATTCCTGGACGAACAACTGAAGAAAGGGTATATTCGCCCGTCGAAATCCCCTTACGCATCATCCTTTTTCTTCATCAAAAAAAAGGATGGAAAACTACGACCGGTGCAGGACTACAGGAAGATCAACGCTGTCACTATTCGGAACCAGTACCCATTACCCCTCATCTCAGACCTCATCACGGACCTAAGCCAAGCACACACCTACACGAAATTGGACGTCAGATGGGGGTACAATAACGTACGCATCAAGGAAGGAGATGAACACAAAGCGGCGTTTAAAACACGGTACGGACTCTTCGAACCCACGGTCATGTATTTCGGACTCACCAACTCCCCGGCAACTTTCCAAACGATGATGAATACGATCTACCGAGACACCATCGCAAAGCACGAGGCCAAGGGAACGATCATACGCGTCTACATGGACGATATCGGTATAGCAACTAGAGACCCGGCGGGACAAAAGGATCACGAAGAAGCAGTCCATGACGTGCTACAAGTAGCCTTAGAACACGATCTCTACTTCAAGCTTGAAAAATGCCTCTTCCACAAGCCGCGAATGGATTACCTGGGGGTAATCCTTGAAAAGGGGGTAACACGTATGGACCCGGTAAAAATTTCCGGCATCAAGAACTGGCCAACACCTACGAAGGTCCGTGACGTCCGATCATTCCTGGGCTTCTGCAATTTTTACCGACTCTTCATTCGCGGCTTCGCTACCCACACAAAACCACTCAACAAACTTACGCGAAAGGACACGGAGTGGAGATGGACAGACGAGGAAGACAGAGCGTTCCAGAAACTCAAAGCACTAGTCACGGAGGAACCAGTACTCGCACACCCCAAGCTTGACAACCCATTCGAACTTGAAGTAGACGCCTCGGGATTCGCAACAGGGGCAGTACTACTACAGAAGAAAGAAGACGGCAAGCGACACCCGATAGGCTACTACTCAGCCACACTTAACGAAGCGGAAAGAAACTACGACATATACGACCTAGAACTTCTCGCAATCGTCAAGGCCCTTCGAAACTGGAGACCACTACTGGCCGGATCACCGCACAAAATCAAAATCTACTCCGACCATATGAACCTCCAGTACTGGAAACTGCCACAAAAGATTAGTCGGAGAGTTCGCCAGGGAAGTACTAGAACTCATGGAATATAACTTCGAGATTCATCACATCCCAGGAAAGAAAAATGGCCTGCGCCGACGCATTGTCCAGACGACCTGACTACGACCAAGGAGAACGGGACAACGAGAACGTAGTAGTACTACCAGAAGACGTCTTTGCACGAACAACCGTGGTACAAGCAGTATACGACCCGCCGCAAATGGAAATCATCCTACGATACTGGGTAGACCCTCAACAACTGAAGTTTGTAAACGGAGCATGGTACAGACAAGGGAAGTACGTCATTACGGGATCCCTAGATGAAAAACGGAAGCTCATCGCCGCACATCATGATCCCTCCGGTACATGGACACCCAGGAATCGCGCGAACCACAAGACTGGTGGAACGAAGGTACTGGTGGCCAGAGCTAAAACTAGACGTCCGAAACTATGTGCGAGGATGCGCCGAATGCCAGCGACACAAGGTCAACACCCGACCTACGAAAGCCCCGCTTGTACCTATCACACCGAAAGAAGACGCCCTCCCGTTTGAAACAATCGCCCTCGACTTCATCACCAAACTTCCGGCATTGCACAAGGGTACGATACCATCCTAACAATAACAGATCACGACTGCAGCAAAGCCTCGGTATTCATCCCCTGTAACGAAGAAATCACAGCAGAAGAAACAGCGGGACTCTATGCGACTCACGTCTTCAAACTGCTTCGGACTACCATCGAAGATCATCAGTGACCGAGACCCCCGATTCGCCTCCAAATTCACACGGGAACTGTGCCGGATTCCTAGGGATCCAACAGAACATTTCCACAGCGTATCACCCCAGAACGGATGGACAATCGGAACGCACCAATCAGTGGTTAGAACAATACCTCCGCTTTTGGGCAAACGAGCGTCAAGATAACTGGGCGGCTTTTTCTACCAATAGCAGAATTCGCACATAACAACTGGCCCCACGAGGCAACAAGGAAGTCCCCGTTTTCTCTCCTCATGGGTTACGACCCACGCGCTGATTGGCTCGATAAGCCATCTCCTATCCCGCAGGTCACCACGAGACTGGAACAATTCCGAGAAGCCCGAAGAGAAGCCCATGATCTTATCAAGAAGGCACAATCAATGTGGGTGAAACACAGGGACACGCCTACATTCCACGTCGGAGACTATGTGTGGCTGGAGGGACGTCACCTAAGGACCAATCAACCAACGCCTAAACTAGCGGCAAGGCGGCATGGACCCTTCAAGATCACACGGGTCTTATCGCCCGTAAACTATCAACTGGAGCTTCCCACACAATGGAGTATACACCCCGTGTTCCACATCGATCTTCTCACACCCTATCGCGAGACGCTCATGCACGGAGAAAACTTCCAGCGCCCACCGCCAGAATTGGTAGAAGGAGAAGAAGAATACGAGGTCGAGAAGGTTCTAGACCACCGGCATTTCGGCCGGAGGAAACGTCTACAGTACCTGATCAAATGGAAAGGATACCCCGACTCGGAGAACCAGTGGGTCGACAAAAATGACGTATTCGCAGACGAAGCAATAGCTGAGTACCAATCACTGAAACTCCGAACTCCCAGCAGCTTAAAAGCAGTAGGGACCAACTCACAATCCTTATCCCCCTCTTCTCGTTGCAACACTGGAATCCTCATCGCTTCCATACTCTCAACAATGTCCGTTCCCACTTCCTCCGAGGCCATCGCTCGCGTTGCCAGAAACGCGGGACCTCTCACCTACCAAGAGGTCGTCGAAGCCCTCCAGTCCACCATCCCCGCCTCCTACAACGACGACACCAGCAACCCCGCCACCTGGTGGATCCTCTCTCAAGACGGACAACGTATCAACGAGGTCCCATTCACGACGGCCGAAGTCGATTGGCTTCGTCAAGCTCTCCCGGAGCTTGAGCGTTCCCCATCTCGACCTGTCCCAGTACGAGTCGAGTATCGAACCGAGGAAGAAGCCCAAGACGCAAGCGACGATCGACTGGGAGCGGTGGCAAGAGCAGAGGTGGAGGCAAATAGCGGAAGACTGGCAGAGGGAGCAGCTGAGGAAAGCAGCGGAGAGGCGTCAGGAGGCCCTTCGGAGGCGACGAGAGTGGACGAGGGAGAGGAAGGAGTGGCAAGAGGCGAGGAGACAGTCCTCGGACAAGTCCGAGGGAGCTTAGCGGACCATTACCCAGCTGAGCACCCTCTTATTTCAACGGCCACTGACACTGACGACCCGCGCGAGACCCCATACGCGTGCGACACGAACGGCTGCCCCCTCTATCGTGGAGGCGTAAGAGCCGACGCGCCGCCCCCCTTTCCTCTTTTCCGACTACGCCAGACCGCCCTCGGTCCCCCTCCCCACGGTTACAAGTACAATCGCGGGGAGGACTTCGTGCACTACCCCATCACCGACGGACAGGGGGTCACGCGTCAAGCCGCGTACGTGCAGGTGGTCATGGGATCGGATCCCATCGTGCTCGGCCTCATCCCGGACAGCGAGAAGGTCTACTCGCAGCCCTTGTACGCCGAGCCTCACGTCAAAGCCACGGGGAAGGACCAGTACCCCCAAGAAGACATGGCCCTCTTTGCAGGGGGCTATCACGACCGCCCCCGTCTCGACCGAGCTATCGGAGAGCTCCACGACGCTAGCCTTCGGGCGGAGGTCCATCGCTACCGGGCCTACGCGTACGAGGCTGAGAGGATGGAGCAGCGGCTCCATCAACTCGCCGCCGCGCTTGGGGGGATTAAGGGGGAGCTTAGTAGAAGTAAGTTCCGACTCGAGATGGCTGACGCGTTGGAACGGATCGAGGAAGTACAGGTGGGATGGATGTCGGGGCCGCGCCTTCGCCGGCGTCGTGGGCACCGCGGCTGAAAAGGGGGTGATGTCGCGGCCGGACTTCTGGACTTGATAAACGGTACGAATTGGATGTGGACGCTTACTACTTGGTTATGACTACTGTAGTAAGTTGCTATTAGTCATGGACGTTACGATCAGTCAGCACAGTTACGGTAGCATGTGATAGTTATCGTGACTCATTCCTAGGATAGCGGTAGTAGGGTTCGAGCTACTAACGCTACTGGACTTTACTTACAAGAGGAGCTTTAAAGCTACCTCTAGAATATGTATAAATAGTAGGGTGTGAAGACCAAGACGAACTATCTTGGTCTTCTTCTCAATACCACTCTATCTCTCGTCTTCCAGAAGGCTTCAGACGCTTTCCCCACTTCTAAGGGAACGTCTGTGTTATAGTCTTGACCTTTGAGTCTAAGACCCTGGCCCTTTCGGCTCATCAAGTCGGAGTTGCCTTAGCACTGCTGGGACGCGCATTGTGGATCGCCTTAGTCGTATTCTACGGGATCACCGAAACGTTACGCACATCAAGTCGATTAGCTGAGTCGTGAACGCCTTTACTCGAGTTCAAGTCGAACTAAACGCCGTGGTAGCGTTACAATGCGTGCCCTCTACAAGCGGTTAGGGATAGACGCAGGTCTCACCACAGCCTATCACCCTCAAGCTAATGGACAGGTAGAGCGCAAAAACCAAGAAGTAGAAGTCTACCTGCGCTTGTTCATTAGCAAAAGACAGGATGACTGGGCAGACCTGCTTCCCACAGCAGAATTTGTGATAAACAGTAGACTCAACTCAGCCACGGGTCATACCCCCTTTGAGTTACTCTACGGCTATACGCCAGATTTCACAATTCCTGCTGGTAGACCCACGGGCATCCCAACGCTCGATAAATGTCTTCAAAAGCTAACTTCCTCTAGAAGGGACGCAGAAGCAGTGCTTTGCTTAAGTAAACAGCGAATGCAGACAGACGTTGAACAGAGACATAAGCCATACGTCTTCAACGTTGGGGATAAAGTCTGGTTGCAAGCTAAGCAAATAAAGATACACCAACAGTTGTCCAAACTGGGCCCCAAGCAATTAGGCCCATTTGAAGTCACTAAAGTTTTAAGTGACATCGACTACAAACTTGCACTCCCCCCTGCACTGCGTATCCACAATGTATTCCATGTGGATCGCCTCTCCCCATATAAAGGAAATGAAGTTAATGGCCTGCTACCGCCTCCTCCTGAACCAGTCGTTATTGAGGGAGAAGAAGAGTACGAAGTAGACCATATAAGAGATTCAAAACTCTTCAGTCGTACTCTGAAATACCTTGTTCGATGGAAAGGATATGGCGAAGGTGAGGATACATGGGAACCCGCAAAGAATCTGGCAAATGCCCCTGAAAAAGTTGAGCAGTTCCATCAACAGAACCCAGGCGCTCCCAGAAAAATAGCGGCTCTCCTCTACATGTCCTTACCCTGGCAGAATCCATTTGTTAACACAAAGGCCAACGCAGACGTCAGCCCTTAAGGAGGGGGGTGATGTCACGGACGCATTCATTTTCGCCTTCTGTGGATCACGTGACCTGCCATCACGATCTCTAGTTAGTCACGTGAAATATCGTGCACTTTCATCACATGACCATGGGAAAGTATGCCCATACACGGGATATCCCTTTACAGTCACATTCTACAGATGGACAGACTCAGCTGATTGGTAGATAAGGATAGAACCTTCTAGTACACTCTAGATTACGCTTACTAGGCATGTATTACGCGCTGTATTAGGTTTTACTCAGCGACACGTCATATGTAGTCAGCCTTGATGACAGTGCATCAGTCAGCACTAAAGATAAGGCTATTAATAGACACGACACGTCAGCTCTTTAGTCATAGCTACTTACTTTACACTTAGTAACAGTGTTCAAGCTCCGACTTAATCTCAGCCGCAGTAGATACTTAAGCTTGCCTGTAGCGTCCTGAGTGGAACCAACTTGTTATGTTCCGTTCTTGGACTGCCCGGCCCGGTTGTGAACTCTGACGTATTCGCGATGACTCGGTATGTCAGTAGTAATGTGTCATGGACTTCAGATCTTGTTGCCTCGTGTTCTGGCTGACTGATGATTCCTATTGTTGTACGTGATGTGTCTTATACGCCCCTCCCCGATTTCTATTGTTGTACGATATCAATATTACGTTGTGGATGACTGATTCCTAGGATCCCTGTCCTGGGATTTATGCTACTTACGCTATTGGCTACGTACAAGTTCGAGCGGAGTTAGGACTGACTCCCTTACGTGTATTTAAGCTTGTAGTACTGCAGACCAGGATCCCCATCTTGGTCTTCTTCGAAATACCACTCTCTACTCGTCTTCTGTGCTAGGGACTTGCAGTGTCCCTAAGTGAGCTAGCTCCGGCATATCCCTTTGTGACCAAGGGGGATCCCTGTGACTTCATCTCCACTTCCCTTGTGGATGGTAGACTCGCCCGCCGTAGTGTATCCGCCGAATACCACGTGCCACCTCATCTTCGAATATCTCAACGCTAGAACCGCTTGACCCACCCACTGCTACTATATCGTCGACAACCCTCGGTGGAGGTATATCCATAAAGTCCCTAGTCCACCCCCCGGTGTACCCCTTGACCTTCCCCTTTACACCTATCACAATTCCACGGGAGCGTACCAACGACACCCCGCGGTATTCCCTGACTCTCCCAACAACCACCGACGCTACCCAAGAGGGAACCCACGTTACAACAGCGTCTAAGTCAGACGAACGTCCGTGGTAGACGTTACATTAAGACCAAGATCCTTCAACGTGGCTTCCACAGCAGTAACAACCCGAGATCTTTGGATCCCATTCAGATCGTATCACATTGACAGAAGAGGGGAACGCAATGTCCCCAAACAATACCTCAAAGGAGCATTTTGGCAGACTGAACAAGGAGACCCGGGCTACGTCATTTCCTATACTTACAAAGATGGCACTACAGGACTTATCCCTGTAGAATTCAACTTTGAACACACCTGCTGGACCGAGCTCAAGTGGGACGCACTCCATTTCAAACTACAAGTCGTTAGACCCGCTGGCTCAAGCCTTCACCTTGACATCCTACAAAGCGAAGTAACCACAAGAGACCAGTGGGGCCCTCTCGACGGACAAGAAGAAGAACCTGTCCGATCACCTACACCCAAGACACCTGCACCTTCTCCATCACTCGCGAGCAACCTGGAGGAAATTCGCATCCTCGAAGCCCAAGCAGAAGAAGAAGAACTTCAGTTGAGACTAATAGCTGAGTCTATCCCTACAGACATGACTACCACAATCACCGAGCAACCCACCATGTTCCAGGAACCCGCGCGCATCAGCCGAGGAGAAGGACCGCCGCCAGGAGGACATGGAGGAGGCGGAGGAGGAGATGACAGAGGAGGAGACCCTGGAGGACCTCTCTTTATGGGACCAAACGTATCAGCTGGAACCAAACCCGAGAAGTTCATGGGAAAGGAACCCCTGGTATTCACCGGAGACCGCACCAAAGTTCAGCAGTTCCTTACTCAATGGGAACTATTCGTCGAGACCAACTATGATAACCCTGTGTTCACCCTCCCCTACCGCAAAGCGCTGATTTTTCTCACTTACATCCAAGGAGAACACGTCAACGAATGGGTCCTGTCCACTACCAAGTGGGTCAAGGTGTACAAAGCCAAGCACAGACCATATGACAAATGGATCTGGGAAGCCATCAAACTGGGCTTCCGCAACACCTTCGCCGACACCCTTGAAAGGGAGCGCGCGCAGCAAGACCTCCAGAAGGGATTCTGAATGGAGGGACAAGACATCGATTCCTACATCGCCAAATTCGAAAAGGCGGTACGAGAAGTGGGATATCGCTTCGACGATTCCCTAGTCCTCGACAAGTTTACTAGCGGACTCCCAGTGGAGCTCTATAAAAATGCCTACAACTTCCACAGTCCTAACACCTACTCTCAATGGAAAGTAGCAGTCCTAGAACAGCAGTGCAAATGGATGCATCTGCAAACGCGTTTGGGGGGACGTAAACCCCTGGGACCCGGTAAGCCAGGCAACACTTCTCTTAGAACTTTCAACGCCCCAAATCGCCCTCAGCAGCCTCACCAAGGATGGCATGCATTCCGGAACCACCCAGACGCAATGGACACCACTCCAGGAAGAGTCCGTGCCCGCCTCGCGGGATCAGAAGAAATAGACTACGCCAAACCACCCTACACTGCACAAGGAAACCGCCAACAAGGAAGAGGAGTTGTCGATATGAAGAACATCAACTGCTTCAACTGTGGAAAACCAGGTCACTTCTCCCGTAACTGTCTCCAGCCCCGCCGCCCGTGCAACAACACGAACTGGCAACCACGTCAAGGACGTGGGGCTTTCATCGAAGAGGTGCAGAGCATACACGAAGAACCTCTGATCCAATTTGAAGACGACGGCGGCAGTAGCCGCAGCGCCTGCGCCACCACTGAGACGCCACAAGAACGGGCGACCAGCTGGATAAATGGAGTCCGAAACCTTGATGAAGAAGCCAGGGATTTGGTAGTTCATGTAACGCTACCACGGCGTTTAGTTCGACTTGAACTCGATCTAGGGCGTTCACGACTTAGCTGGTTTATACAACGTTTGAAGCGTTTCAGTAACTCCGTAGAATACCACCAAGGCGATCCACAATGCTCGCCCTAGCAGCACTAAGGCAACTCCGACTTGATGCGTCGAAAGGGCCAGGGTCTTAGACTCGTAGGTCAAGACAGTAAGACGATCATCCCTTAGAGGGGAGGAAGGGTAGGAAGCCTTCAGAAGACGAGTTAGAAAGGTGGTATTGAGAAGAAGACCAAGATAGCGTATCTTGGTCCTCATAACCCACTATTTATACATATCGTAGAGGCAGCTTTAAAGCTCCTCTTCAAGGTAACTACTACTAGCAATAATAGCTCGAACCCTAGTACTGCTATCCTAGTAATGAGTCACAGTAGCTATCACATGCTACTACGACTTCTGCTGACTGATGGTGAGTCCATGACTAATCTTCGCTTACTATCGTAGTCATAACCGTATAGTAAGCGTCCACTTCCAACCTCGTATCGTAATTAGAGTCCACTGAGCTCGTACCGTGACATCACCCCCCTTTTCAGCCGCGGCGCCCACGACGCCGGCGAAGGCGAGGGCCCGTCATCCAGCCGTCCTGTACTTCCTCGATTCTCTCCAACGTGTTAGCCATCTCTAACCGGAACTTACTGCGCGCCATCTCCCCCTTGACTCCACCGAGCGCGGCGGCGAGTTGATGAAGCCGCTGCTCCATCCTCTCGGCCTCGTACGCGTAGGCTCGGTAGCGGTGAACCTCCGCCTTCAAGCTCACGTCGTGGAGCTCGTTGATCGCGCGGTCGAGGCGGGGGCGGTCGTGATAACCGCCGGCGAAGAGGCTCATGTCCTCCTGGGGGTACTGCTCCTTTCCGGTGGCCTTGACGTGCGGCTCGGCATAGAGAGGCTGCGAGTAGACTTTCTCGCTGTCCTCCACTAGGCCGAGCACGATGGGGTCGGAGCCCATGATGACTTGGACGTACGCGGCCTGGCGCGTCCGCCCTTGTCCGTCGGTGATGGGGTAGTGAACAAAGTCTTCCCCTCGGTTGTAGCGGTATCCGTGAGGTGGCGGCCCCATGGTGGAATGTCGTAGTCGGAAAAGAGGGAATGGAGGGGGTGCGTCGGCTCGCACGCCGCCTCGGTATAGGGGACGCCCACGAGTGTCGCAGGCGTAGGGGGTCTCGGTGGGGTTGTCAGTGTCGGTGGCGGTGGAGATGAGGGGGTGCTCAGCTGGGTAGTGATCCGCTAAGCTTCCCCGAACTTGTCCGAGGACTGTCTCTTCGCCTCTTGCCGTTCTCTCCTCTCCCGCGTCCACTCTCGTCGTCTCCGAAGCGCTTCCCGCCTCCTCTCCGCCGCCTTCCGCAGCTGTTCCCTCTGCCAGTCCTCCGCTACTTGCCTCCATCGTTGTTCCTTCCACCGCTCCCAGTCGACCGTGGCTTGCGTCTTGGGCTTCTTCTGCGATCCCGTACTCGACTCGTACTGGGAGAGGTCGAGGTGAGGGAGGCGCAGATTCTGGGAGAGCTGCGCGAAGCCGATCAATTTCGGCCGTCGTGAAGGGGACCTCGTTGATACGCTGTCCGTCTTGAGAGAGGATCCACCAGGTGGTGGGGTTGCTGGTTCCGTCGGCGTAACTGGCCGGGATGGTGGACTGAAGAGCATCGCAGAGCTCTTGGTAGGTGACGGGGCCCGTGTTACCGGCAATTCGAGCGATGGTCTCGGCGGCAGAGGGAACGGACAT
The DNA here is from genome assembly GCA_021527035.1 of Lactarius vividus. Taxonomy (NCBI): domain Eukaryota; kingdom Fungi; phylum Basidiomycota; class Agaricomycetes; order Russulales; family Russulaceae; genus Lactarius; species Lactarius vividus. The sequence continues at coordinate 203,647 of JAKELG010000072.1, read as the reverse complement.
TGTGGAGATAATGGATCGAAGGAAGCCAGGGTGGATGTGAAGAAAGGGGAATGAGGTTCGCTGTTCGATTGCTGCTGTTCTTAAATGATGTTCGTGTCGGAGATTCAGGGATTGATACTCAGCTATGGCCTCGTCGGCGAACACGTCATCTTTATCGACCCACTGATTCTCCGAGTCGGGATATCCCTTCCATTTGATCAGATACTGTAGGCGCTTCTTTCTGCCGAAATGCCGGTGGTCCAGAACCTTCTCGACTTCGTACTCTTCTTCTCCCTCTACCAAGTCCGGTGGCGGGCGCTGGAAGTTTTCTCCATGCATGAGCGTCTCGCGATAAGGTGTGAGAAGATCGATGTGAAACACGGGGTGTATGCTCCACTGCGTGGGAAGCTCCAGCTGATAGTTCACAGGCGATAAGACCCGTGTGATTTTGAAGGGTCCGTGTCGTCTCGCCGCTAACTTGGGTGTTGGTTGATTGGTTCTTAGATGACGTCCTTCTAGCCACACGTAGTCTCCGACATGGAGTTTGGGCGTATCCTTGTGTTTTACCCATGTTGATTGTGCCTTTTTGATAAGGTCTTGAGCTTCTTTCCTGGCTTCCCGGAATTGTTCCAGTCTCGTGGTGACCTGTGGGATAGGGGACGGCTTATCGAGCCAATCAGCGCGTGGATCGTAGCCCATGAGGAGAGAGAACGGGGACTTCCTTGTTGCCTCGTGGGGCCAGTTGTTGTGTGCGAATTCTGCTATTGGAAGGAAGGCCGCCCAGTTATCTTGGCGCTCATTTGCCCAGAAGCGGAGATATTGTTCTAGCCACTGATTGGTTCTCTCTGATTGTCCGTCTGTCCTGGGGTGGTAAGCCGTGGAAATGTTCTGTTGTATTCCCAGTAATCGGCATAATTCGCGCGTGAATTTAGAGGCAAATCGGGGGTCACGGTCGCTGATGATTTTTGACGGCAGTCCGAATCGTTTGAACACGTGGGTGGCAAAGAGTCCGGCCGTCTCTTCCGCAGTGATCTCTTCATTGCAGGGGATAAAGATTGAGGCCTTGCTGCAGTCATGATCCGTCACCGTTAGAATGGAGTCGTATCCTTGCGATATCGGGAGTTTGGTAATGAAGTCGAGGGCGATGGTTTCGAATGGGAGTGCGTCATCTCTTGGCGTAATGGGCACGAGTGGGGCTTTTGTGGGACGCGTGTTGACTTTGTGACGCTGGCATTCGGCGCATCCTTGTACATAGTTGCGGACGTCGAGTTTCAGCTCCGGCCACCAGTACCTTCGTTCCACTACTCTCGTGGTTCGTGCAATTCCGGGGTGTCCGTGCACCGGCGGGTCGTGATGTGCGGCGATCAGCTCTCGTTTTTCATTGAGCGATCCCGTAATAACGTACTTCCCTTGTCTGTACCAAGCTCCGTTTACGAACTTCAGCTGCTGAGGGTCTACCCAGTACCTTAGGGTGATTTCCGTCTGTGGCGGGTTGCTAATTGCTTGTACTGATGTTGCTTTTGCGAAGACGTCCTCTGGTAATACTATTACGTTTTCGTTGTCCCGTTCTCCTTGGTTGTAATCGGGTCGTCGAGATAGTGCGTCCGCACGACCATTCTTCTTTCCTGGGATGTGATGAATTTCAAAGTTGTATTCCATGAGCTCAAGTACTTCCCTGGCGACTCTCCTGCTTATCTTCTGCGGTAATTTCCAGTATTGGAGGTTCATATGGTCGGAGTAGATCTTGATCTTGTGTGGTGATCCTGCCAGCAGTGGCCTCCAATGTCTGAGGGCTTTGACGATTGCGAGAAGTTCTAAGTCGTAGATATCGTAGTTTCGTTCCGCTTCGTTGAGTGTGGCTGAGTAGTAGCCTATGGGGTGTCGCTTCCCGTCTTCCTTCTTCTGGAGCAGTACCGCTCCGGTCGCGAATCCCGAGGCGTCTACCTCGAGTTCGAATGGGTCATCTAGTTTCGGGTGTGCGAGCACTGGTTCTTCAGTGACCAAGGACTTGAGTTTTCGAAATGCCCTGTCTTCTTCGTCCGTCCATCTCCACTCGGTATCCTTTCTCGTGAGTTTGTTGAGTGGTTTGGCGTGTGTGGCGAAGCCGCGAATGAAGAGTCGGTAAAAATTGCAGAATCCCAAGAATGAGCGGACGTCACGGACCTTGGTGGGCGTGGGCCAGTCTTTGATGCCGGAAATTTTTACCGGGTCCATGCGTGTTACCCCCTTTTCAAGGATTACCCCCAGGTAATCCATTCGCGGCTTGTTGAAGAGGCACTTCTCGAGTTTGAAGTAGAGGTCGTGTTCCATGGCTACTTGTAGTACATCGTAGACCGCTTCTTCATGTTCTTTCTGTCCGGCTGGATCTCTAGTTGCGATGCCTATGTCGTCCATGTATACGCGTATGATCGTCCCCTTCGCTTCGTGTTTTGCGATAGTGTCTCGGTATATCGTGTTCATCATAGTTTGGAAGGTCGCCGGAGAGTTGGTGAGTCCGAAGTACATAACCGTTGGTTCGAAGAGTCCGTACCGTGTTTTGAATGCTGCCTTATGCTCGTCTCCCTCTTTGATGCGCACATTGTTGTATCCCCACCGGACATCCAGTTTGGTGTAGGTATGCGCCTGGCTGAGGTCCGTGATGAGGTCTGAAATGAGGGGTAGCGGGTACTGGTTGCGGATGGTGACGGCGTTGATTCTTCGATAGTCTTGTACTGGTCGTAGTTTTCCGTCCTTCTTCTTGATAAAGAAGAAGGATGAGGCGTATGGCGACTTGGACGGGCGGATGTATCCTTTCTTCAATTGCTCGTCCAGAAATTCCTTGAGCTTGCCATCTTCTTCCTGTGTCATGGGGTAGACTTTGCAGTCGATCGCGAGTGGGGTGCCTTCTTTGAATTCGATCGCGTGATCCCATGGTCGAGAAGGGGGAAACCGGTTGGATGCTTCTTCGCTGAAGAGTTTTGCAAATTGCTGGTAAGCTGAAGGGAGCTCTACGCTGTCGTGGAACTGCTTAGCTTCGATAGCCAGTTCTGTAGCCGTAGTCCGTAAATGACTTTCTTCTTCTAGATCTGCCACCGCTTCCTCTTTCTCTTCCTCGGTGAGGATACTTCCGATAACGTGGTCTTCCTTGTTGGGGTTGATTGATCGGATGACGACAGGGAGCATCTTTTCGTGTATAGTGGCGTATCTCCAGTTGATCGTGGGTTCATAAGTTGCCAACCAGGGATAGCCGAGTACGAGGTCTTCGTTCCCTAGGTCTGTGACCAGGAAGCGCATTTTTTGCCGTTGTTGGTTAGTTTGTACGTCTAGGTCGATGAAGTGGGTGATACTGCCCGCTTTATTTTCCGTGTTGTCGATATTCCATATTTTCCTGGGGTGTTCTAGCTGTTGTAGTCCCAGGCCCATTCTTTTTGCGAACGAGGGTCGTATGAAGTTATCCGTGGCTCCGGAGTCCACTAAGGTTCTGATGTCGGCCATTGCGTAGTTCGTGCGAATCGAGACTGGAATTCTAAGAGACCGAAAGCGAGTCATGATTACAGAATTACAATTAACCGCCCTCACCCAGGCCGATGGGTTCAGGCGTTCTGAAAACCCTCTTTCCCCCACATTTCCTGGAGGATGAGGTCCTTTACGTCGTCCGATTCTCCCGCTACTCCTGCTAGCCAGTCCTTCGCCCTTTGTTGGGGTGGTGCTGTGTTTGTTACTCTTGCCTGCGCGGGTGGTTCTTCCTGGGAGTAGTAGTCGGTGTCTACCATTCTACTGGTAGCGGCTCTACGTCGCGGCTGGGGGCAGTTGCGTGAGAAGTGCCCTGTCTGATTACAGTTGTAGCAGATGACTGTCCTCATGTCTCGGGGCGGGGGTCCTCCTCCTCTTCCATATCCCCCTCTTTGCGGCCGGGGGATGAAGGGGCGATTTGGGTCGCCTACTTCTGCTACTCGTGCGCGCGTTCGATCGGCGGACGTGTCCATTGCGTTTGGGTCATATCTGGCAGGCGGTGGTCCTCTCGGTGGTCCCCAATTGGGGGGCTGTGGTCTCCATCGCGGTTGAGCGGATGAGGGGGGTGTCTTAGTCTTGAAGTTGTCTAGCCGCGCCTTCATGTGAATATACTGTTTTTGCCTCCTCAGGGCGCATCGTTTCCAGTCTTCGAAGGTGTGAGGCTCGTCGAGTTCATACACCTTCATGAACAGTGCCCGGGGTAGTCCCGCCGTGAATCGGTCGATAGTTTGGCGGTCATTTAAATTGTAATGAGCCTTCCTTGCCAGCTGTTCGAATTTTACTACGTACGCGTCGATGTCCTCTCCCGTCATTTTAACCCCTTTCTGTAGTTCTGCTTGTGCTTGTTCTTCTTCTAGGATATTGGAGAACCGTTTGGCGAATTCCGTTGCGACGTGGTTCCATAGTGTCTGGGAGTATTGGCTTACTCCTCGTCGTACTTCTCGATTGAGCCATTCGAGAATGGATAGCGTCCATTCACTGACGTTAACCCCTTTGACGTACCCTAGGAAGAGAAGGGATCGTCGGTATTCGTTTTGCATGATGGGGGCGTCGAGATTCATTCCCCAATAGACGTGCCATTGCGTGAGGAACGCTTCGTATTTAGTACGGTCTCCATCGAATACGGTCGGAGGTTCACCTGATAGCCTATCCGATCCGTGCCCTCCCCCTGGGTGTCCTCCTGCTGGGGGTCCTCCTGGTGGAGGTCCTCCTGGTGGGGGCCCTCCTCCATTCGGTGGTCGACCTCCTCCTGGGAATCCTCCTCCGGTCGGGCCTTGGCCTGGGAATCCTCCTGGAAGCCCTCCTGGTGGGGGTGGTGGTCCCTCCGGTGGGTCCGGGTGGTCTGGTCCTATCGCTCTAAAAAGGGCTGCGTCATCGGCCGTCATTCGATGTCCAGTGTTGGGGTTAATGGGATTGAGGATGGATTCGGCTTCCTCTCTGATGCGTTGCACTTCCTCCATTGCTTGTGTTTCAGTTGCTGTGGCCATAGGGCTTCGAATGTGAATCTCCTCTGGTACCGTAATGTGTAGGGACTCAGCTATATGGGCTAGTAAACTCGAGTCGTCCCCTGTTCCTGGTCTGGCTTCGCTTTCCGTGGCTGTGTGTTCTTCGACCGGTTCTTCGTGGCTTGATTCTGATGGGGCTTGTTCTCTAGGTTGCTCTTCTTCGTCGCTGCTGCTGCTGTCTCCATCTAGTGATCCCCAATCGTCTCCGTGGAGTTCTCTTGAATCTATGTCGCAGCGGTAGTTTCTCCCTGCTGGTCTCACTACGTCCCACCGATTGTCTATGGGGTTCCACGTAACTTCTGTCCAACAGAAATTTGAGTAGTTGAACTCAACTGGTCGGTATCTGATTGCTTCTCCTGGGAAGTCCACGAAATAGCCGATGTCTCCTCGATATTCCCTCCACCTGGCTGCTCCTAGGAATCGTCGTGGTACTGATCGTTCTCCTCTGGTTTCGAGGCTATAGGTTCGAAAGTTTCTCCACTGGTCTCTTGTAGTGAACGCCACGGTTGGTTATCTTGGTCTTAATGTAACGCTACCACGGCGTTTAGTTCGACTTGAACTCGATCTAGGGCGTTCACGACTTAGCTGGTTTATACAACGTTTGAAGCGTTTCAGTAACTCCGTAGAATACCACCAAGGCGATCCACAATGCTCGCCCTAGCAGCACTAAGGCAACTCCGACTTGATGCGTCGAAAGGGCCAGGGTCTTAGACTCGTAGGTCAAGACAGTAAGACGATCGTCCCTTAGAGGGGAGGAAGGGTAGGAAGCCTTCAGAAGACGAGTTAGAAAGGTGGTATTGAGAAGAAGACCAAGATAGCGTATCTTGGTCCTCATAACCCACTATTTATACATATCGTAGAGGCAGCTTTAAAGCTCCTCTTCAAGGTAACTACTACTAGCAATAATAGCTCGAACCCTAGTACTGCTATCCTAGTAATGAGTCACAGTAGCTATCACATGCTACTACGACTTCTGCTGACTGATGGTGAGTCCATGACTAATCTTCGCTTACTATCGTAGTCATAACCGTATAGTAAGCGTCCACTTCCAACCTCGTATCGTAATTAGAGTCCACTGAGCTCGTACCGTGACAGTTCAGGACCTAATGGGGCGAGAGGATTTTCAAGGCACCTGAACCCGACGGCCTGGGTAAGGGCATTACAGTGCAATTCTGTGTTCATAACGTGCTATCAATCTATGCATGTTCCAGTTTCATTGCGTGCAAGTTACGCCATGGCCGACAAACGAGCACTAGTGGACTCCAGAGCCACCAACAACTTTATCCATCTGGACTTCGCAAGAAGAATGAGGCTAGGCCTCAAGGAACTAGACCATCATCGAAAGATCTGGAACATTGACGGCACGCACAACAAAGGGGGCAAAATTACCCACTGTGTGGATCTAGAAGTTGAAACAAAAGGGATCAAGAAGGTTATGAGATTCCTCGTCACCGATGTGGGGGGGGAAGACCTCATCTTAGGATATCCGTGGTTGGCGACGTTCCAACCTGGTATCCAATGGGCATCCGCCACCCTCAACGAAGCTGAGTATCCAATCGTACTCCGCACTATCAACCCCACCAAACCACGTATAGATCCCGTCATTGCCCGACTGGTAGTCCAGAAATTGCTAGGAACACCCAACAAACAACGCATCGAGGAGCAGCTACGACAAGAATGCGACTTAGAAGCGACGCGACTGCGAGCCACCACCTCCACCGAACTAGCAATTGAAGCGCAACAATACACGGAAAAGAAGGCCGTCCCAGAAGAATATCAACGACATGTCAAGATCTTTAGCGAAGAAGAATCACATCGCTTCCCCCTCTCTAAACCATGGGATCACGCTATCAAATTCAAACCAGACGCCCCGGACACCATCGACTGCAAGGTCTACCTGATGAGCCAAGCAGAAGATAAAGCACTAAAAGAATGGATCAACAAACAACTGGCAAAAGGATACATTAGGCCCTCTAAATCTCCGTATGCATCATCCTTCTTTTTCATCAAAAAGAAGGACAGAAAACTACGCCCCGTACAGGATTACCGGAACATCAACAAATGGACCATACGCAACCAATACCTGCTCCCTCTCATACCAGAACTCATTGCAGACCTCAGCGGAGCCTTCATATTCACCAAACTTGACATCCGCTGGGGGTATAACAACGTGCGTATCAAAGAGGGAGATCAAGAGAAAGCAGCCTTCAAAACGTGATATGGACTCTTCGAACCCACAGTAATGTTCTTCGGACTGACAAACTCCCCGGCAACCTTCCAGACTATGATGAATGAGATCTGTAAAGATCTCATCGCCCATCACGAAAAGAAGGGAACGATCATCAGGGTATACATGGACGACATAGGCATCGCTACACGGTCAAATGAACAAGCACATATCGACGTGGTACACGACATACTGGACTTACTGGAACAGAACGACCTCTTCCTCAAACCAGAGAAATGCATCTTCCACGCTCCCAGCATCAATTACCTGGGGGTAATCATTGAAAAGGGGGTGACTCACATGGACCCTGTCAAAATTTCCGGCATCAAAGACTGGCCCACTCCAAAAAACATCAAACAGGTGCGATCATTCTTAGGCTTCTGTAACTTCTACCGTGCTTTCATTCGAAATTTTGCCACCTATGCACGACCCCTCAACAAACTCACGCGCAAAGACACCGAATGGACATGGACGACTGTGGAACAAGAAGCCTTCGACAAAATCAAGAACCTCGTCACAGAAGAACCGGTACTCGCACACGCCAATCTGGAGGACCAATTCGAGTTAGAAGTAGATGCATCAGGATTTGCGGTGGGAGCAGTACTGCTCCAGCGCAAAGAAGATGGCAAAAGGCACCCCATTGCATATTACTCAAACACTCTCAGCGCTGCGGAACGAAATTACGACATCTACGACCTAGAACTCCTAGCGATCGTCAAAGCACTCCGGAACTGGCGCCATTACCTAGCGGGATCCCCACACAAGATCAAAGTGTTCTTGGATCACATGAACCTGCAATACTGGCACTCCCCACAAAAGATAAGCCGCCGAGTAGCCCAGGAAGTACTAGAACTATCTGAATATGACATCGAGATTCACCATATTAAAGGAACGGCAAATGGAAGAGCCGACGCCTTATCTAGATGCCCAGACTACAATCAAGGAGAAGGAGACAATGAACACGTCATGGTACTACCAGATGAAGTCTTCGTCAGGGCAACCTCACTGGACACCACGGAAGACCCCCTTCAAATCAACGCCACCATATCAGTACAAGAAATGGAAAAGGTCAACCCGATATACGCGCAAGACAACGACAAGATACGCCCATGGGTAAATCCACATGGTCTCAAACTGATCGAAGGCACATGGTACAAAGATGGAAGACACGCAGTCACCGGAGGTCTCCACGAGAAGCGCAAAATCATCAAAACGCATCACGATCCCCCCATATACGGACACCCCGGAATTAGCTGCACCATCAAACTCGTGGAACGATACTACTGGTGGCCTGGACTGTGCCAAGAAGTCATGGATTACGTCAAGGGCTGCGCCGACTGTCAAAGAATCAAAGTCAACACCCGGGCCATCAAAGCGCCACTGCGCCCAATATTCCCAAAACCCAAAGCTATGCCGTTTGAAACCATTGCCCTTGATTTCATCACTAAACTCCCAGTAGCGCAGGACTGCGATACAATTCTCACAATAACAGATCATGATTGCACAAAGATGTCCCTGTTCATCCCCTGCCAAGAAGAGATATTGGCCGAAGGAACTGCCGCCCTGTACGTAAAACACGTTTTCCCCCGATTTGGATTACCTGGCAAAATAATCAGCGACCAAGATCCACGGTTCGCATCAAAATTCACGCGCGAACTATGCAAGATCCTTGGAATAGAACAGAATATCTCGATGGCGTATCACCCACATACAGATGGACAATCTGAGCGCACTAACCAGTGGCTAGAACAATACCTGCGATTCTGGGTCAACGAATGACAAAATGATTGGATCCACTATCTCCCCATGGCTGAGTTCACGCACAATAACTGGCCCAGTGAAACCACTAAAGAATCCCCATTTCAGCTCCTCATGGGATACAACCCTCGTGCCGACTGGACGGATCGACCGTCACCAATTCCACAGGTAGCGCTCAGGGTCAAACAGTTCAAGGAACTCCGCCAGTGCGCGCAGTCATTGATGATCAAGGCGCAACAAGGGTGGATCAAGGCCAAAGATACGCCCAAGTTCCAGATAGGAGATCAAGTATGGCTAGAGGGACGCCACTTACACATGCATCAACCAACGGCGAAATTAGCGGCATGACGCCACGGTCCTTTTAAAGTTGTTCAGGTGATGTCCACAGTCAATTACCGCCTAGAACTTCCCACACAGTGGCAGATCCACCCAGTGTTCCATGTGGACCTCCTTACGCCCTACCGCGAGACACCCACGCACAGACCAAATTATCAGCGCCCACCACCGTATCTAGTTGGCAGTGAAGAAGAATACAAAGTCGAGAAGATTCTAGACTCTCGGCGGCTCAGCAGAAGTTGCAAACTGCAGTATTTGGTCAAATGGAAGGGATACCCAGACTCGGACAACCAGTGGGTCAACAAAGATGACGTATTCGCAGATGACGCAATTCGGGAATTCAAAGATTCCAACCCCGCTCGCGAAGTACATATAAGCGCGGGGAAATCCCAAGAGACGTCTTCATCCCCTTCTCCCACTACCACTAGTACTCATGCACCCATCCTCCCCAGTCAACTTCCGCTATGTCGTCAACACCGAGCTATCCGCACCTTACTGAGTACAGTCCACACCATCGTCACCCCTGTCATCTACCCTCACCCTTCACCAACGAGGAGATCGTCCTCCTTCCACCACATCATCCCAAGTTCCTTCACCATCCCCCACTCTTTATTCCGAGACCAACCAGCCCAGTCGACTCGGAAGCAACTATGTCCCGACCAGAGCGCCTACTCCAGTGGGCAACGAACAAGGGTATGTGCCCAGCCGCCCATCATCCCCACCGGGGCCCAACGAGGGCGGGGATCCGTATGACCCAGCTGAGCACCTCGAAACACATGCGTATTTACGTTACACCACCCATCTCACCACGACACACTTGGAAACCCCCCTGCTATGCGGACCCACCGGGGAAGCTCTCACATTACCAGCACCACCTCAATCCGCGCTTCGCCGCGATCAAGAGGAGGAACATATGTCGGAGGCCGAAGATCAGCCGGAGACTCCCCCTCCCAGGGGGTATCAGTTCAACCAGGGAGTACATTATATCCCCTTTCAAATTCGAGATGCTCAAGAACGTCTTTGGCCCACCCAGTATACTCAGCTCATTCTCACCGCCGACCCCTTCATCCTTGCCTTCCGCAACGGGAGCAACCAGCAATACGGCAAGCCCATCCACGCCGTCCCCTACTACGACCAACAGTCCGCTCCCCCCACTTACACCGACGACGACCTCACGTTCTTGCTCTCCGACGCGGGATTGGTCGACTCAGTCGACCAAGCGCTCCTTCACATGAAGGATGCGACCCTTGTGGCCGAGGTGCACCGCTACCGATGCATGACTCTCAGCTGGCGCGCCCAGCAACACCAAGTGGCAGCCGAGCAGATGAAATTGGAGCATATAGAGATCAAGAGGAACCGGTGCGTAGCCTGACTCCAGCGTGCTCACGCGGTTGACCGTATCGAGAACGAACGGTCCTCACTTCATCGGGGACTGAAGGCGGAAGAAGACGCAAAGGAAATAGAGGTGATTCGCCACATGCGGTCTCTTGGCACTAACCCTCTCGCAGTCATGCACGGTCAAGCTGGGGCTTGATCCTGAAAAGGGGGTGATGTTACGTTCCATTCTCAGACTGCCCGGCCCGGTTGTGAACTCTGACGTATTCGCGATGACTCGGTATGTCAGTAGTAATGTGTCATGGACTTCAGATCTTGTTGCCTCATGTTCTGGCTGACTGATGATTCCTATTGTTGTACGTGATGTGTCTTATACGCCCCTCCCCGATTTCTATTGTTGTACGATATCAATATTACGTTGTGGATGACTGATTCCTAGGATCCCTGTCCTAGGATTTACGCTACTTACGCTATTGGCTACGTACAAGTTTGAGCGGAGTTAGGACTGACTCCCTTACGTGTATTTAAGCTCGTAGTACTGCAGACCAGGATCCCCATCTTGGTCTTCTTCGAAATACCACTCTCTACTCATCTTCTGTGCTAGGGACTTGCAGTGTCCCTAAGTGAGCTAGCTCCGGCATATCCCTTTGTGACCAAGGGGGATCCCCGTGACTTCATCTCCACTTCCCTTGTGGATGGTAGACTCGCCCGCCGTAGTGTATCCGCCAAATACCACGTGCCACCTCGTCTTCGAATATCTCAACGCTAGAACCGCTTGACCCACCCACTGCTACTATATCATCGACAACCCTCGGTGGAGGTATATCCGTAAAGTCCCTAGTCCACCCCCCGGTGTACCCCTTGACCTTCCCCTTTACACCTATCGCAATTCCACGGGAGCGTACCAACAACACCCCGCGGTATTCCCCGACTCTCCCAACAACCACCGACGCTACCCAAGAGGGAACCCACGTTACAACAGTGTCTAAGTCAGACGAACGTCCGTGGTAGACGTTACACAACTTGTCCTCTTGGTTCTCCACTCAGGTGCGCATTCACTTGTACTTCCTTATCTTCTGCCAATTAACTTGTCCTCTTGGTTCTCCACTCAGCCTGCCGCCGTGTGACACCGCGTGCTTTGACTTTGAATAAAGGTCTTGTTAGTGTACGCTCGCTCCACGTCGACTGTAGGTCTAGCGCGTGATTTATCTCCGCGCCAAGCTTGGGTCTCACCCTTGACAGTTCATCCCATTCCACTTGGCTTGGCGTAGCGTTAAGTCATACCGCTACAGTGCGTTGCCCGCCTTCAGCGAGCACATGCGGTCAACCGCATTGAGAACGTATGGGCCTCGCTCCATCGCAGGCCCAAGGTGGAACAAGATGCTGAGGAAATGGCACGGATCAAGGCCCTTCGGGAAGTGGGCACCAACCCCCTCGTGGTCATGCGCGGTCAAGCTGGGGCTTGATCCTGAAAAGGGGGTGATGTTACATTTCGGTTTTGGACTGCCTCGGCCTGGCTTTGAACTCTGACATATTCATGATGACTCAGTATGTCAGCAGTAATACGTCATGGACTTCAGATCTTGTGGCCTTGGGTACGGATGACTGATGCCTCGCTATTGTTGTACATGATATGGATTACCCCGCTGACTGATGATTCTATTGTTGTACGTGTTCCGGATTACAACGAGGACTGCACATTCTATTATTAGTTTACGCTACTTACGCTATTGGCTATGTACAAGTTCGAGCGGAGCTAGAACTGGCTCCCTTACGTGTATTTAAGCTCGTAGTGCTACAGGCCAGGATCCCCATCTTGGTCTTCTTCGAATACCACTTCCTTGACTCATCTCTTGTGCTAGGAGTCTGCAAGACTTCTAAGTGAACTAGCTCCGGCATATCCCTTCGAGACCAAGAGGGATCCCTGTGACTCTACTCCCCAGTTCCTTCGTGAATGGTGGATACGCCGACCGTGACTTACCCTCCCGAAACCACGTGTCACCTAGTCTTTGAATATCTCAACTCTCGAGTCACCAGACCTTACAAGTGCTACTACATCGTCAACAACCCCCATTGGAGGTATATCCGTAGAGTCCCTGCACCTCCCCCAAACATACCACTTGACCTCCCCCTTTATACGTATTGCGACCACCTCGGAGCCTACCAACGTCATCCTGCCGTCTTCCCTGACAGTCCTGACAACCACCGCTTTCGTCCAGAAGGGAACCCACATTACACCGACGCCTAAGTCAGGCAAACGTCCGTGGTAGACGTTACATGGCAAAAGTGTTGCCTACTTGTCCTAGAAGAAACAGGGAAGTCAATAACGTGGAAAGATGTAATTAGGGAGTACTCAATTGCACATACTGAGTCCATGAAGGAGCATGTCGTCCTTTCAGCCTGGAGGAGATCAGGAATCAGGCCTTTAAACCCACAAGTCTTCACGGAGGAAGACTTTGCTCCAAGCTACGCATCATCAATAAAACCCCAACTGCCAGTGCCCCTTTATGATCTAGCCAACAGCTCCAAGGCTCCACATCCTTCTGGCAATAGAGAAGATGAGAATGGCAATGAAATCGACTCTGATGGAGAGAGCGATGGAGGAGTGATGGACCCAGATTTGTCAGGGTCAAATGTGACTCATGGGAATCCCCCTTCATCAATGCCCCATCTGGCAATCTCCCCGGGTGACCTGCCTCTTTCGGTTCAGTCAACAACGCCTCCTTTGCTTAGTCAACCTCCTCAGACCAATGATTCCAAGTCAGAAACAAGTCGCGTTCTTCGTGAAGAGGGAAGAAGGGAGCCCCCCAATCAGCCTGGAACTGAGGGAGGCAGCAATCGCTGTACGCAATTGTATTCTATCCCTGCATCGCTTGTTCATCTTCCCCACCATCAGACATGGTCGGTGTCTCAATCAATGTCATGTTCTGCGTCACTTTCCTCTGCTGGGAAATCTACATCATCGGAGCACATCAAATTTCTTGAAGGACAACTCTCAGATGCAATGCAGAGTATCCAGGAGCTCAAAGACAAGTGTGAAGAGCTTGAGAGCATGTCTGGAACATGGAAGACCCACTGCTATTTCATGTACAACATGGTCAGTCAACTTCAAGGCCGGCTTCAGGCAAAGGAGACACGAAAAGGCACTCAGATGAAGAGGTCGAATGCGTCGAGGGTTTTCACAGCTGGGGAAGGCTGGTTGGAGTTGGAACAACTCCATGCAGATGCTAACCAGAAGAAGCAGCGGCAGGCCGATGGTGATGCCTGGAAGGCAGCAGAAGACAAAGCACGATGCAAGCAAAGGGCAGATCTTACATGTGTATTCTCTGGGTCACTCAACAAAACAAAACAAAAGGAGGAGCTGGAGGACATCACTGCTGCTCTAGCTCTTCTGGACAGCAGCAAGAAGGACGACTTATTGGAGAGGATCTCCACCTTTTTCAAGGAGCACCCCAACTTGAAGGCAGACCCATGATTCGAAGGGCTTTTCAGCTCATGGCCCCAAAAGTGTGCTCGTGTTTCCGACACCCCTGGGCCTGTTGCTGGTCCATCAAAAACTCATGAACCGACTCTCCCCCCTCCCAACACTTCCCTCAACTTTGGGCCAGCGAATGCTTCTGTAAATATCGACCCTTCCCTTACTTCAACTCCAGTCTCGTCACAAAACAAATTCTACTATTTCATACCCCAGTAGCCTCACATACAACTCTATACCCGTAATAGTGCCAAATATAATGTCCTCGTTGTGCTGCAAAAAAAAAAGCATGAACCGGGCTAATGTTGTTGCCGAACTGCCGATGCCTGCCGAACATGGCCGTTAAAGTGACACTGCGTGACCAAATTTGCATCGGGGGGTAAAGTTGGTCGTGCTCCCTAGGAGCCAAAATAAAATAAGCAAAAATCACCATTGAATAGGATATCTGTTCTTCTGTTGGTATGTACAATATGAAGGAGCCACGACGTGTTGTTGAAGCTACAGAAAATGAAAACTCGATTTTTGCATAGGTACGACCACACTAGTATTGCATGCGAAAATAGCCCGCCAACCCGTATGCATTATGAACTAATCAACTGTAGTAACGCGGTGTCGCTCCCCTGTCGCACACCTCTCTTAGACCTTCTTCTTCTCTTCTTCTCATACCTTAACTATCCTCGAGCGCTCCCAAAGAACTCTTACTCTAATATACACCGCCGATTCACGTTCTGTTTGTCCGAACTGCCAGTGTTGCCCGTCCTCACCCGCGACAGGCTCACAAGTGTGTGATAAAATTGTATGCTCCATTTTTCTCAGTGGACAAGGAAAGAGGAGAGAATCGACTCTAGTCGATTCTCACTTTTAGCAGGGCGGTCGCTCCCAACTAACAACCAGTGAGACTTGTGAGTGAGATCGCAGTGTTGTCTCTTTGCCAGTACCCGGCCCACATCAATGAGAACGTTACCGACCAGAAAGTCGTGATAGTAACTCTATTCGTGACACGTCGAGCAGAACTATGAATCGCTAGCGTCCGAAGATGTGCTATCGTATTAGTAACTTTTGCGTTCCCTCATAGATTGCACGGACTTCACACATCCAAGATACACCCAATCACACACGCTTGCTGAACCACACGTCAAAGTTCTCCTCCACCGACCCATACCCCCCCCTCTCGCCCATCCCACTAAATCCGAACCCTCTAACGACCCCATCCTCCACAACAAAGTCGGCGGGGACCAGGCCAGTCCAGTCCGCAAAAGGCGTCGTGTTCCTCCCATACCCCGTCGGATAAAGCAAGGCAAGGGTGACGATATACCGCCCGGTGGTGTTGGTGGGACTGAAGCGGGCGTGGCTCGTCCAGACAGACGGCCACGAACCGAACAGTGTCTTTGGGTCGTCCGCCGATGACTCGTCCACGAGACGGAAATCGTCCAGCACGGACCGGCATTCGTCCGACCGACTTGACGCATCGCACAACGTGAAGGTCCCGTAGCCGGCATCCTCATATGTGCCAGTCAAGTCGAGGAGAGGAGCCTCGTGGGTCGTTGTCGGATCTTCCTCGCGAGCACCTCGTAAACTCGAGGCCACAGGACGGAATCGGGTCGAGGCGTGTGCCGACAGGTTAACAGGCATCGATTCATCGGCGCAGCCAACCAATGCCAATTTTCTTAGTACGGCGACGGTGACATCACGCAACGCAGATTGCTTTGCGTCGGCGTTTGCGAGCGCGACGATACCAACGTCATCAAGGACTGGAATAATGATACTCGCTGACACCCCAGGCGCACCACCACTATGGTACAGCGACTAGATGCAAGGGTTTCGTCTCAAAGGAATACGAGTGAACAAGGAGACAAACATACATCGCGTCCAGCCACGGAGAATCTCATCCATCCTAGCCCGTAGCCAACGATAGTGGCCGACAGCTCTGTTGGATATCCAAAGAAGATCTGGCGAGCAGTGGTCATTGTTTCAAGGGCTCCATGTGGGATGATGGTTGCGTTGGTGTCTAAATCTACCCCGTTATTCAGATATAATTTCACCCAAGACGCCTTCAAGTTTTGCGGTAGTCAGCCTTGACACCAAGGATCTGAGCTCGGACTTGACGTACCAATTCTTTAACATTGGATATTAGGCCGCCAGGGCCAGCCAGCAGCTCCATGTCACGTCCTTCCATCCATGGGGGAATACGTCGTCCGAAGGCGGTCCAGGTCTCGCTCGCTTTACCAGATTGGACAGCTTCCTCGATCGAGTATGTGGATTGTGTCATTTTTAAGGGCCTGAGAATACGGTCTTTGACGAACTCCGTAAATTGCATGCCTGATAGTGTTGCGATGACATGTGGGCCGACCATGTACATCTGCTCATTTAGATTAGGGCTGATCGAGGGAGTATAGATAGACAAGCGGACCTGATTGTTATATGAGAAGTTCTCACGGAACTCATATGAAGGACGTAGGTTTCTGAGATTTCGTGTGACGTCCAATGTGCTGTGATTTCGCTTGTAAGCTAAATCGTGGCTGAGCTTATTTGAGCACTCTGATTCTAGGCTGATGGCTAATGAAAACGAATGCACCTTGGCATACCGGATACATGGGACAAGATATCGATCAGATTTGCCTTTCTGCTCGCCCATGGATCAGACAGTTCCCAATCCCCAGGAAGAATGTCCGCCAATTTCGTCTGCCAGCTCAGTGAAGATAAGCCTGTCGGGAGCGGTGTAGTATTGCGCCCTTGTGCAAATTCTTCGATCAATATCCCAAGCGAAGCAGCAACGAAAGCCTTGGAGCAGGAGCCGATGTTGAACAACGTCTGGAAAACAACACGTTTCATACTTGTAGCATGTGCGGAGTATTTAACATACATCTTCGGTCACCCTGGAACCGTCTTCGGACTTATTTCCCCAGGTACCAAATTCCGGGTGGCCATTTTTACGGACGATTGCCAAAGCCAATCCAGGTATCTGATGTGTGTCTACGATATCTTGGACGATGTCCGTGAGGTCGGGTGTCAGAACTGGTTCAAGGACATCGAAAGTGTGCTGTTTTGCAGTGGCTTGTGTGATCAAAGCAACCGTCGTAATTGCGATAAGTTGATAGAATCTCATTAGAGCGTGTCCAAGGGCAACAGAGGGAGTAGTGTGTGCGGGGTTCGACCTCTTCACCAGGGTGGGAGAAATATATAGGTAGCATGCTACTGCGGAACGAAGAGTTGTGCTCTTTGGGCTTGTCTGGCACCAAGAATCCGGCCACGGGTGGCAGAGAGATGATGGATCGCCCTGTGTGGGTAATGGGACCTTAATGAGGTCCCAGAGTGTGTGATAAAATTGTATGCTCCATTTTTCTCAGTGGACAAGGAAAGAGGAGAGAATCGACTCTAGTCGATTCTCACTTTTAGCAGGGCGGTCGCTCCCGACTAACAACCAGTGAGACCTGTGAGTGAGACCGCAGTGTTGTCTCTTTGCCGGTACCCGGCCCACATCAATGAGAACGCGAGGAACCAAGATCACGGTTTTTTTTTTTTTTTGAGTTTATATTCCGGAGCAGTAGTTTAATACAAAGCCGGTCTGAAAGCGTATGCCAACAAGTCATAAGGTTTTTGTACGTAAGAGTCCTCACGTGCCAGGTGATTTCGGTAGGTAATATGTAATTGCGTACCCTCCCAGAGGGGACTAAGTAAGTTCAGTAAAAAGGGGTGATCGAGGTGTGGCCACGTCGTGAAAAAACGAAACACAAAGGGTTAGCACTTACAGGGCTGTGCATGGGCACAGGGTATGCACTGTTCTTGAGGGTCGAGAGCTCCTTCACCCAGGTTTGTGTGGGTGCCGGCATTGTTTGATCATAGTTAGTAGCTCCAAGAGCGGAGCATTGGCTACTTGTGTGTCTTGGAGGAAGCGACAGAGTTGGTAGCTGTGGTCGGTGAATAGGGAGATGGTGTCATATGGGTTGACTCGATCCAGGTAGCTCCTGAGTACCTGGGGGGCGAGGGCTGGGCATTCTGTGATTGTCACGGACGCGTTCATTTTCGCCTTTTGTGGATCACGTGACCTGCCATCACATTCTCTAGTTAGTCACGTGAAATATCGTGCACTTTTGACCACGTGACCATGGGAAAGTACTCCTTTAAACGGGATATCCCTTTTAGGTCACATTCTATATACGGACAGACTCTCTGATTGGTAGATAAGGATAGAACATTCTAGTACGCTCTAGATTACGCTTAGTAGGCATGTATTACGCGCTGTATTAGGTTTTACTCAGCGACACGTCATACGTAGTCAGCCTCGATGACAGTGCATCAGTCAGCACTAAAGATAAGGCTATTAATAGACACGACGCGTCAGCTCTTTAGTCATAGTCGATTACTTTACACTTAGTAACAGTGTTCAAGCTCCGACTTAATCTCAGCCGCAGTAGATACTTAAGCTTGCCTGTAACGTCCTGAGTGGAACCAACTTGTCCTCTTGGTTCTCCACTCAGGTGCGCATTCTCCTGTACTTCCTTACTCTTCCAATCTAACTTGTCCTCTTGGTTCTCCACTCAGCCTGCCGCCGTGTGACACCGCGTGCTTTGACCTTGAACAAAGGTCTTGTCAGTGTGCGCCCGCTCCACGTCGACTGTAGGTCTAGCGCGTGATTTATCTCCGCGTCAAGCTTGGGTCTCACCCTTGACAGTTCACTCCATTTCCACTTGACTTGGCGTAGCGTTAAGTCATACCGCTACATTAGGACAAGTTCTTTCCACACTCTTGAACCCTCTTTGTTCACCAGTCGTGTGTTTCTCTTCTAGGTGGTAGACGTCCACCAGTCCCTAGTGTTATCCACCTCATTCTCTGCCTGTGGACCTTCGTAAGCAGAATCTGTGCAGTCGTGGTACATTTGTAGTGTCCGTAAAGCCGGCATACAGTGTGCTTGCCTTCATTGGGTCTATCTGGTCACAGTAGACTGCTCTGGGCACGGGTTGCAGAACTGGTCACCACGCCAGATAAGCTGCAATTCGACTTCGAGCCAGCCAGGCCTAGCCTGCGACAGCTGTACGCGAAGTAAACAGAAGAGTCTGAGAGCGCTCCGGCGTGAGAGGCAGCCAATAGGTCGAGGAGACTGCGGCAGACAGCCTTGTGGCTCTACACTTTTCATATCATAACTCTTGAGTGTTCGGTTATCGCCGCAGCCTCGCGCAGTGTGAAACATCACTGTGTATTGGTCTTGCTTGATCCGACTCTCCATTCACCTTCGACTTAGCGTTTCGCGGTCGTCGTATCCAGACGTCTCAAATACCACCTTCTACATTTCACCCTGCCTCGCTTCTTTGCAAACACTCGTGCCCGCCTACGACGTCTCTTTAGGAGGAGACAAGCCCTTACACCTCCAACTCAGTTGACACCAGAAGCCTCTGCTACAGCATCGCTTCGAGTCCTTGAGGAGCAGCGCTCACGCCCCTCATCTCCTACACCTTCCTCAGCACTCTCCTCCTCCCCGACTGTCGGGCACCTCTCCGCGGCATCTTCCGCAACCTTAGTAAACGACGAGTGGTACGAAGGCTTCCAAGTAGAAGCACCTCCTCGCACCACAGCCGAATCAATAGTTCAAGCTCTTTACTTCTTCCCTGGTGTGCGACAGATTCTTGAAAACGAGTATCCCGGGACCACGCAAATTCCTGGAACCGAATTCACCGTCGCAGACCTTATCCTCTTCGCCGAGGAAATAGTTCCGGTACTCTCTCGCCCCCCGTCCCCGATCCACGAAGACCGTGGCTCCGAAAGGCAAAGCCAAAGCTCGTCTAGCTCAGGCTCAGTATCCTCGAGGAGTTCACTCGAAATTCGCCCTCCCTCCCCTCTCTAGACAAGAGAAGGAATACGCCGGACGAATACAAGATTGGGACGATCTACATCCTGACGAGCAACTAGCGCTCCTACAGGATTTCAGAGAAGCTCAGTACCAGGCGGATAAAAAGAAACGAGAAGAAGAATTGGAAAAGATGTCGGCGTCGTCCTCCTCATCATCACACACCGTACAGCCGGATCCCACTCTGGCCCCAGCACCAACAGTACCACCACCCCCTCCCACCATCCAAGATTGCATCAATCTCATCAACCAACTCGGCCTGGCTATGGGCCACCTCGCACAACAGGTCTCTGACCTAACCCAGCAGGTGGCCGCCACCCAGGCTAAGCCCAAAAAGGTCGGAGGCAAGGACATCGTGGCCCGCCCCAAAGCATGGGACGGAAAAGGCAACTCCACAGACGCCCGCCACTTCCTCGCCGCCTTCCATAACTGGGCTTCCTCACAAGGAGACGCTCTCAACACGTGGGAGCCTATCCTTCAATCATGGATGCCGATAGAGGAAAGGTGGATTGCAGCTGCCTTGAACTTGATGGAAGGAGAGGCCAAGACCTGGGCCCTCCCCTACCTCGAGGCAGCCAACCAAGGCTCATTCCCCTTCGTGGGAATATATGACAATTTTGTAAAAGAATTCAATCGCCGCTTCTCCCCGATGGACGTACGTGACATCGCTCGAGAGGAGCTCAAAAAGACCATACGAAGAAGGATGGAAATCACGAACGGGACGTCTGCAACTGGTGCCAGAAAGCTGGTCACCGTGCCCCCGTTTGCATGATCAAAAAGCTAGGGAAACCCGCCAAAGCGAAAGCTGCGGCTATGACGGAATCCTCAGCCCCTCCGTCCTCGTCAAACTCATCCAGTACGGTGGCAGCAGCCACCTCTTCCAATACCTCTCAGCCAAAGACGTCACAGGCAGACGTGGCAAAGTTGATGGAGATGGTGAAAAAGCAGCAGGAGACCATTGAGGCTCTCAAGGCGGCTTTTTAGATAAGGGGTCGCGTGTAGCTGCGACCGACCCCTCAAATACAGACTTTGACTCGGCTTCATGTTCTTGTAGTATTTGTCTCAGGACTCGCCTCGTTTCGGACTCAAATTCTGTAATTCCTACGTACCCAGTGACTGCCTGTAAGTTAGATAGTAGTAGTGTTTCAGTTTCGTCGTCTTCTGTCTCCACATCTACATCTGCCTCCGAGATGAACTTTATTTCTAGTTCCTACTCTAAAACAGCTCCTCAACCAGTCTTAAGGACATCGGTTTTGAGTGTAGCCGTGCCACAAGTGATGAATTCTGATGCAGCACTTTCATCTTCATTTATTATTCCCGAAACAAAAGATAAAAAATCACATTTTCATATTAATGTCTATTTATCCGGACGTCATCGTACTGTAAAAGTAGCAGCAATGGTAGACTCTGGGGCAACTTCGTTGTTCCTAGACAAAAAGTACGCTGACCGCCATAAAATGTTGCAGATTCCTCTTGAGAGTCCAATCCTTCTATATAATATAGACGGGACCCTTAATGAAGCCGGCAGTATCACCCATAAAGTTCGACTAAAACTCAAAGTCGGACCGACCGAAGAAAAGTACGACTTTTATGTCACTTCGCTCGGACCAGAAAATGTCATCTTGGGACTGCCCTGGCTAAGGAATCGGAATCCGCAAATAGATTGGCAGGAAGGCACAATGCGTCTCAACTCCACCGCTGAAATAGCGCCTGAGGAGCACGAGATAGAGGTGACGCGCATCATGGCGAACCGAATGGAACGCCGCCGTCTCCTTGCAGAGAAAGTGTTGGACACGGTCCATGACGAAGTCTTCTGTCTAGCAGGCTTTACGTACTCTCAGCAAATCGCCGAGAAAGCCATTAATGCTAAACCTAAGAAGACATTCGAAGAAATGGTACCCCCACACTATCGAGACTTCGCGAAAGTATTCTCCGAGGAAGAATCTCACAGGCTCCCTGAGCATCAACCGTGGGATCACGCCATTGACTTGGAACCCGATGCAGTCAAGCATTGGAAAGTCAAGACGTATCCTATGTCACCCGCAGAACAAGTGGAATTAGATAAGTTCCTGGACGAACACATTGGTAAAGGATACCTGGTCCCATCTAAATCACCGATGGCATCACCAGTATTCTTCATCAAGAAGAAAGACGGAAAGCTTCGCCTTGTCCAGGATTATCGGCGTCTTAACAAGATAACCATTAAGAACCGATATCCACTTCCACTCGCGGCCGACATTATTAATCAGTTGAAGGGAGCAGAATATTTCACTAAATTCGACGTAAGATGGGGCTATCATAATATTCGAATCCGAGAAGGAGACGAATGGAAGGGGGCTATTGTCACCAACCGTGGACTATACGAACCAAAGGTCATGTACTTCGGAATGACCAATAGTCCCGCCACCTTCCAAGCCCTCATGAACGCCGTATTCGTGGATCTTATCGCACAAGGAGAGGTCGCCGTCTATATGGACGATATCCTGATCTATAGTCACGATCTGAAGTATCACCGAAAGATAGTAAGAGAGGTGCTACAACGACTGCAGGATCACGACCTCTACCTTAAGCCCGAAAAGTGCGATTTCGAGAAGCGCGAAATGGAATATCTCGGGATGATTATAACCCCCGGAAAAGTGCGGATGGACCCTGGCAAGGTCTCCGCAGTAAGGGAGTGGCCTACCCCAACAACCCTGAAAGAAGTAAGGGCTTTTATTGGGTTCGCCAACTTCTATCGTAGGTTCATTAAGGATTTCGCGACTATTGCCCGACCCCTACATGACCTCACGAAGAAGGACACTCCATGGCACTGGAATCCGGAGCAGCAGAAAGCTTTCGACACGCTGAAGGAGCGCTTCGTACAGGAACCTATCCTACGAGTGTACGATCCGCAATTACCCACGCGCGTTGAGACAGATGCGTCCGGATTTGCTACGGGCGGCATACTTACTCAGAAGTATCCCGATGGTCTTTGGCACCCTGTCGCGTACCGCTCAGAGTCTATGAGCAAAGAGGAACGCAATTATGAAATATACGACAGGGAAATGCTCGGCTTAATCCGCGCCTTAGAGGACTGGAGACACTTCCTCGAAGGCATCTCCTTTGAAGTGATCACTGACCACAAAAACATGGAATGGTGGGCCAGTATGAAGGACTTAAACCGCCGGCAAGCTCGCTGGGCGTTATACTTAAGTCGCTTCACCTTTAAAATCACTTATAAAAAAGGAGATTCTATGCAAGCCGATGCATTAAGTCGGTTCTCTAAAGACCACGTCAAGGATAACGAGGACAATCGCCAGGTTCAAGTATTAAAACCTGAGCATTTCCTCAGTGCCGCACAAGCTCACTTCGTGCCAGAAGTAGATTCCCTAGGCAGTCGCATTAGACTCGCATCCATAAAAGAAGCCGAAGTCATCGAGGGTCTTAAGTCATTACAAAAGACCGCTCCAAAGGCTCTTACGGATGGAGTTGCGCTGTGGGAAGAAGAAGACGGTTTAGTCTATCACAGGGGGAAACTTTACGTTCCCAACGACCGGGCTCTACGTCGCGACGTGGTAAAGTCATGCCACGATACTACGACAACTGGTCACCCTGGAAAGAACGGAACCATCGAGCTGGTCAGCCGCTATTACTGGTGGCCACGCATGGCAGGCTTCATCGCCTCATACGTAGAAGGATGTGATCGATGCCAACGCTATCGCAAAGATCTACACCCCAAAGCACCAATTCAGCCGCAAGAAGTACCTGAGGGTCCATGGCAGTTAGTAGGGATCGACCTGATCGGCCCACTGCCTATGTCACGCGGGAAGGATATGATCCTTAACATAGTGGATCATTACACCAAACAGATCCATCTATTCCCGGTGACTTCTCAGATTACGGCTGATGGGGTAGCATCCATCTACTTTGAGCAGATCTTCCCCTTGCACGGGATCCCGCGTAAAATCATAAGCGATCGCGGACCCCAGTTTGCTGCAAGGAGCATGCGTGCCCTCTATAAGCGGTTAGGGATAGATGCAGGTCTCACTACAGCCTATCACCCTCAAGCTAATGGACAGGTAGAGCGCAAAAATCAAGAAGTAGAAGTCTACTTGCGCTTGTTCATTAGTAAGAGACAGGATGATTGGGCAGACCTGCTCCCTATGGCGGAATTCGTGATAAACAGTAGACTCAACTCAGCTACGGGTCATACACCCTTCGAGCTACTCTACGGCTATACGCCGGACTTCACAATTCCTGCCGGTAGACCCACGGGTATCCCGACGCTCGATAAGCGTCTTCAAAAGTTAACTTCCTCTAGAAAGGATGCAGAGGCAGCACTTCGCTTAAGTAAACAGCGAATGATTGACCAAAGACATGAGTCTTACGTCTTCAAGGTCGGAGATAAAGTCTGGTTGCAAGCCAAACAAATTAAGATCCATCAACAGTCGTCCAAATTGGGTCCTAAACAGTTAGGCCCATTTGAAGTCACTGAAGTACTAAGTGACGTCGACTACCGGCTTGCACTCCCACCTGCGCTAAGAATCCACGATGTATTCCACGTGGACCGCCTCTCCCCTTATAAGGGAAACGAAATTAACGGCCTGCTACCGCCTCCTCCTGACCCAGTCGTTATCGAGGGAGAAGAAGAGTACGAAGTAGACCACATAAGAGACTCTAAGCTCTTCGGTCGTACTCTGAAATACCTCGTTCGCTGGAAAGGATACGGCGAAGGCGAGGATACGTGGGAACCCGCGAAGAATCTAGTAAACGCCCCAGAAAAAGTTGAGCAGTTCCATCAACAGAACCCGGGCGCTCCTAGAAAAATAGCGGCTCTCCTGTACGCATCCTTACCTTGGCAGAATCCATTCGTTAACACAGAGGCCAACGCGGACGTCAGCCCTTAAGGAAGGGGGTGATGTCACGGACGCGTTCATTTTCGCCTTTTGTGGATCACGTGACCTGCCATCACGTTCTCTAGTTAGTCACGTGAAATATCGTGCACTTTTGACCACGTGACCATGGGAAAGTACTCCCTTAAACGGGATATCCCTTTAGGTCACATTCTATATACGGACAGACTCTCTGATTGGTAGATAAGGATAGAACCTTCTAGTACGCTCTAGATTACGCTTAGTAGGCATGTATTACGCGCTGTATTAGGTTTTACTCAGCGACACGTCATACGTAGTCAGCCTTGATGACAGTGCATCAGTCAGCACTAAAGATAAGGCTATTAATAGACACGACGCGTCAGCTCTTTAGTCATAGTCGATTACTTTACACTTAGTAACAGTGTTCAAGCTCCGACTTAATCTCAGCCGCAGTAGATACTTAAGCTTGCCTGTAACGTCCTGAGTGGAACCAACTTGTCCTCTTGGTTCTCCACTCAGGTGCGCATTCTCCTGTACTTCCTTACTCTTCCAATCTAACTTGTCCTCTTGGTTCTCCACTCAGCCTGCCGCCGTGTGACACCGCGTGCTTTGACCTTGAACAAAGGTCTTGTCAGTGTGCGCCCGCTCCACGTCGACTGTAGGTCTAGCGCGTGATTTATCTCCGCGTCAAGCTTGGGTCTCACCCTTGACAGTTCACTCCATTTCCACTTGACTTGGCGTAGCGTTAAGTCATACCGCTACAGTGATGATGTGGCGGAGGGAGAAGGGGGTATGGCAAACAGGGCATAGCAACTCCTCCAGTGGTAGGTCAGGGCAGTGCATGAGGGTGTAGTCGGATGTGAATGAGTGGAGTGTGGTGAGTTGCATGGCTGTGGCATGGGCACGGCGACTAATATGGACATAATCAGCCAAGGGCTTTTTGGGGGGTATGGTGGCCAGCCATAGAGGGTGGTTGTGGCCATCTGGCGGGTGGTTGGTGGGTATAGAGTGGCCATAGGCGTGGGGTTTGTTGGGTTTGGAGAGGGCAAGCCTCCAGTCTGTAGCCCAGGAGCAGAAAGAGTTGGAGCAGATGTTCTTCTGCATCCACGCTACAGTGTGAGTGGGGGTGGTGGGGATGGGGTTTTTCCCACACGCAGATAGTGCTTCCTTGTGGGTGGTGGTATTGGGAGCTCTCTTCCTGTTGACCAGTGACCACATGAGTGTGATGCTCGTGTCCCTGGGCTGTGAGAAGAAGGCAGATAAGGAGTGGTGCCATGTAAGTAATGATTGTTGTGATTTTAGTGAGTGTGTTTGTGTGATGTGTGTGATAGCTCCAATGTCTTCAGAGAGGATATATATGTGGTTAGGGGGGGCACATGAGAACTCAGCATTGATTAATACCGCTGCCTTGGCCAAGCCAATCAGGGTTGCATCTGTTGTTTCCATTTCCGTCCCTAATGTCCAACTGAACGTGAGTGGGGGAGCTGCAGGGTAGGTGATGTGTACCGCAGCGCCGCCAACGTGTTGGTTGTTGCACCAGCCTTTGTTAGAGACCGTTGCAGTGACTTTGACGATTGCCCTACTCACATCAGGTTTCTGAGCGTATAGCTCATCCACCCATCATTTTCAGGATTTGGGGTCAGTGACTCCCAAACAGCTGACATGACCTGCCCAGTTGGGGACCTCCCAGGGGGTGATGGCTGTTATGTCGACGGGGATGACTTTGGTCAAGTCTATCTGTCCTGCAAGAGCCTCCAAGGCAGTGGGGGGCTGTTTGTGTAATCCAGACCTTACATGAAGTAACTGGTTTGTCACTGCCCCTCCATTGCTGGAGTGTGGGCTGCTCTGGACTGCTAGTTCCTCCCCCTGACTCTGAAGAGTCCTGAAGTTGGGACGCACAGGGAACACGGGCCAGTCTGAGTGCTGTGGTGGAAAAAAGGTTTTTTCGAGGTACTGCTTGGCCGGCAGCACTCGAGTGAGTTTGTGAAGGGAGTGCATGTGGTACGGTATGGAAAGAGCCGGAAATAACCTTTACCCCTATGTTGATTACTGTTTGAATCTTCTTAATGAGACCCGCTTTGCATTTGAGCAGCATCCATAGTTGGCATCCGTATGAGAGAACAGGTAGACAGACTGCATTGAAGACGAGGCGCCATGAGGTGGTTGAGATGCCCTGTCTTGTGTTGCCAAAAAGTTGGAGTGCCTTGATCGAAGCCCATGCCCTGTTGCACATGAAGTCAACATGTGTGTCCCATTTGAGCTTGTGGTGGAAGAAGAAGCCGAGGTATTGGATGGTGTTGGTCGGAGTGATGGTGTAGTATGTGTTGCGCGGGGGGTCGGGTAGGATGAGTCTGTTGGGAGGGGGCATGGGCTTTCTAGAGTGGGGTTTGACAATGTATATTAGCTCCGTCTTATCGGGTTCACATTCGAGACTGGAGCGTCTGAGCCAGTCTTCGCATTGTCTGTACCTCTCTCTAAGCATGTGATTTACCTCTTCCCATGTGTTGCCGCGTGCGAATATGATGCTGTCGTCCACATACATACCTAAGGAGGAGTTGTTGTCCGGTGGTTGTAGTTTGAGTAGTGTTGAGGTGTAGAAGGCTGATAAGATCGGCGATAGTGGTGATCCTTGTGGGGTTCCGAGTGGTTGATCTCCGATGGTGTCGATTTTCCCGTTGAAGGAGAGTTGAACTTTCCGGTTGTTGAGGAAAGAGTTGACCCAGCCGGTAATTTCTTCCGGGAAGCCGAGGTGATTGAGGGTGTGTACCATCCGTTGTCTGTGGACATGATCAAAGAAGCCTTTGATATCAAACAGCAAGGCGCCGCAGAGGCGGTTGGCGCGGAAGGAGGCTTGAACGTTGTGGAGTAGTGTTAGACCGGCGTCGATCGTTGACGAGTGTGCCCGTGTGCCGAATTGAGTGGTTGGTAGGATGTTGAACTTATCTGCGGAGAAGAGGAGTCGTCTCGCGACGACTTTTTCCATCAGTTTACTAACGCATTCAATAAGGGAGATTGGTCGGTATGATTTGGCCGCGAGATAGTCGCTTTTCCCTGGTTTAGGGATAACGACAACAATGGCTTTGCGCCATTGTTCCGGATGGTATCTAGCGGTTAGCATGCGGTTATAGAGATTGGTAGTGAACTCCGCGATCGTGGTCCAGGCCATTTTTAGGATATGCCACGATACGCCACTCTCGCCCGGTGCTGATTTGTTACTACATTCCATAAGGCGCTCTTGGACTTCGTCTTCTTGGATTGGGGGGTGTGTTCTGGTCCCGATTTGTGGGGGGTCATCCGGTTGGTTCGGATCCCAAGATCACGGTTACCGACCAGAAAGTCGTGTATTCGTGACACGTCGAGCAGAACTATGAATCGCTAGCGTCCGAAGATGTGATATTGTATTAGTAACTTTTGCGTTCCCTCATAGATTGCACGGACTTCACACATCCAAGATACACCCAATCACACACGCTTGCTGAACCACACGTCAAAGTTCTCCTCCACCGACCCCTCCTTCCCACCCAATCTGAGTCCTCTAACGACCCCATCCTCCACAACAAAGTCGGCGGGGACCAGGTCCATCCAGTGCGCGAAAGGCGTCGTGTTCTTCCCGTACCCCGTCGGATAAAGCGATCCAAAGTTGACCAGATACCGCCCGGTGGTGTTGGTGGGACTGAAGCGGGCGTGGCTCGTCCAGACAGACGGCCACGAACCGAACAGTGTCTTTGGATCGCCCACCGATGGCTCGTCCACGAGGTGGAAATCGTCCAGGACGGACTGGCATTCGTCCGACTGGCTCGACGCATCGCACAACGTGAAGGTCCCGTAGCCGTCGTCGTCGTACGTACCAGTCAAGTCCGAGTTGAGGTGAGGAATCTCGTGGGTCGTTGACGGATCTCCCTTGCGAGCACGTCGTGAACTCGAGGTCGCGGATAGTAATTGGGTCCAGGCGGGTGTCGGCAGGTTAGTAGGCGTCGATTCGTCGGTGGAGCCGGCCAATGCCAATTTTCTTAGTATGGCGACGGTGATATCATGCAACGCAGGTCGCTTTTCGTCGGAGTTTGCAAGCGTAACGACGGCGACGCCATCAAGGACGGGAATAGTGATATCCGCCGACACTCCAGGCGCATCACCACCATGGTATAGCAACTAGATGCAAGAGTTTCGTCTCAAAGAAATACGAGCGAACAAATACAAACTTACATCGTGTCCAGCTATGGAGAATCTCATCCATCCTAGCCCGTAGCCAACGATAGTGGCCGACAGCTCTGTTGGATATCCGAAGAAGATCTGGCGAGCAGTGGTCATTGTTTCAAGGGCTCCATGTGGGATGATGGTTGCGTTGGTGTCTAAATCTACCCCGTTATTCAGATATAATTTTACCCAGGACGCCTTCAAGTTTTGCGGTAGTCAGCCTTGGCACCAAGGATCTGAGCTTGGACAAAACGTACCAATTCTTTGACATTGGATATTAGGCCGCCGGGGCCAGCCATCAGCTCCGTGTTGCCTCCTTCCATCCATGGGGGGATACGTCGTCCGAAGGTAGTCCAGGTCTCACTCGCTTTACCAGATCGGATAGCTTCATCGATCGAGTATGTGGATTGTGTCATTTTTAGGGGCCTGAGAATACGGTCTTTGACGAACTCCGTAAACTGTATGCCCGATAATGCTGTGATGACATGAGCGCCGACCATGTACATCTGCTTATTTGGCTTAGGGCTGATCGGGGGAGTATAGATGGACAAGCGGACCTGATTGTTATACGAGAACTTCTCACGGAACTCATATGAAGGACGTAGATTTCTGAGATTTCGTGTGACATTCAATGTGCTGTGATTTCGCTTGTATGTCAAATCGTGCCTGTGATTGTTTAAGTTCTCCGAATCCAGCCAGTGAAAACGAATGTACCTTGGCATACCGGATACATGGGACAAGATATCGATCAGATTTGCCTTTTCGCTCGCCCATGGATCAGACAGTTCCCAATATCCAGGAAGGATATCCGCCAATTTCGTCTGCCAGCTCAGTGAAGATAAGCCTGTCGGGAGCGGTGTAGTATTGCGCCCTTGTGCGAATTCTTCGATCAATATCCCAAGCGACGCAGCAACGAAAGCCTTGGAGCAGGAGCCGATGTTGAACAACGTCTGGAAAACAACACGTTTCATACTTGTAGCATGTGCGGAGTATTTAACATACATCTTCGGTCACCCTGGAACCGTCTTCGGACTTCTTTCCCCAGGTACCAAATTCCGAGTGGCCATTTTTACGGACGATTGCCAAAGCCAATCCAGGTATCTGGTGTGTGTCTACGATATCTTGGATGATGTCCGTGAGATCGGGTGTCAGAACTGGTTCAAGGACGTCGAAAGTGTGCTGTTTTGCAGTGGCCTGTGCGATCAAAGCGATCGTTGTGACTGTGATAAGATGGTGGAACCTCATCAAGAATTACTGTGTCTCGCACGTGATCGCTATTTATTGCCATGGCTATTGTTGTACGAACCTCGAACCGTCTCACAGTAGTTTCACACTCACACCCGTCTATCTAACAGCTACATTTACTTGTGAAAGTAATGGCAGGTACGTCGCCGCATCGCCATATCGTGCCTTAGCCACTCACAGTTACAGACAAGAAACGCTCGGCCGAGGAGGCGGAAATTGTGCCGCGCGACGGCGATGCCAAACGTAAAGAGAGAGCTGGGTCAGCAAGGGACTCAAAGAAAGGGCCTAAAGTACGCTTCGTTCTTGCTCTTCCACTTGTGTTGCAACTGTCCCTGCCAACGTACAGGCAGTTCCGGCGCCACTGTTCAAAGCACGTGCTCTCCCACTGCATGTCAACCTGACGCACACACCACCCACTACCGGAGAGGAGAACGGCCAGCTCACCACCCCTGCAGATCCAGGTTTCCTTGGCGCACTTTCCCTCCAGTCGAGTACTTTCACTACAGGAAGTTATGGATGGAAGGGTAGCAAGCGCCTTACCATTGAGCTTGTTGACCCCGACGGTGGGGAGAAAGAGAAGGTTCAAGTGATGCTGACGTGCGTATCTTTAAGGATCTGTAGTTGATTGACCTAACCGATGGTTTTCGTAATAGGATTAATGCCACTGTTATCGGCAGCAAGCGAGCTGTAAAGGAAGCGGAGGTTGGAGCTGAGGACGAAGCCACCGCGAGTGATGCTAACAGCGCGGAAGAGGACAACGTCCCAAAGCCACAGAGCACAGAGTAAAGTCGAGCGACTTGCCCTGTACTAATGGTTGCTGTGACCTGTGTAGAAGACTAAAGGTCGTTGCATTTAAAAAATTCTGTCCCAAACTGAGGACGAAAAAGGTGCCAAGAGTGGGGGGTCGAGACAACATCCTTTCAGCCTATCGACGGGTGTGTTCTGAACTGCGTGTCACATAGCTTGTCATAAATCAAAGTCCGAGTCTGAATCATCTTTCTCTGGTGCTCGACGGATACTTTTGGTCGAATAATTAACCCAGGTCGACTTCGAGCGCGTCTGCGAGGGGCGACCATCTTCCTCTTCGGATTCATCACCAATGTCGTCGTTCGGGTCGACTGGTGGTTTCTTTTCTGGGGCAACGATAACTCCGCATCCAATAAATAACGCCTCCAGTTCTGTAGGTGTATTACAGTCAACCTCCAGCTTTAGGTCATAGCGGCAAACGTGAACCCGCCTTCGAGCTTTCGCTCCCGATCCAATCCCCAAGCAGTGATCTGGGTAACGATCTCCCCTTTTCGGTATACGACGAACATAGGTACACGTGAATCTGGTAGGTTGGGTATACACTTGTCGCCGATAATGGAGACGAATTTAGTGCGCGGGTAGCGTGATGCCAACAGGCGCACATGGGCGTGCGCACTGTCGCTCCGTGGGATTCTATCAAAACGGATATGTGCATTGATAACTAGATATGTGGAGGTGGTTGGGCATCGAACTCACCCGTCCTTATACAAAAAGCAGACAACCCCCGTCCCGCGTGCCTCCTCTCCCCCGGGTTCGTCTTGCTTGCTTGCCTCTGTGACTTCGCGTGTGTAGTCGTCCCTTCCTATAGGGATGACAGAGCCGAAGCGCCTACGTCGAGCCTCCAGTCGCTCTTGTGCAAGGCGCTGCGCTCGGAACTGCGCAATGTACCGTTCTGCGGCGTCATCGTGAGAATCCTCTCCGAGCTCTCGAAGCTCTTCAGTAGTTAGATCATCAAGAATATCGTCGAAAGCTGGTGGTGGTGGTGGAGAAGGAGAAGGAGGTGTAGGTTCGCGTGGAGGGAGTATTCCATGCTTGCGGAGGGCTTCATTGCTAGTAGGCGCATCATACATCAATTAGCACATTTAGCCAGTGAATAGACTCACAATTCTGTGTCCTCGTTTAAATTCATATTCACTGCTATTACGGTCGCTATGAGTGCTGGTGCTAGTCCAGGTAAGTTACTAGTGTCTGTGCTGGTCGTCAGGGATAAGGTTATCGGTCCGGGCGCCTTTCTCTGTCTGCGTTGCTCCTGCCCCGCCCTACGTTCGATGCCCGCAATTGGAGTCCCTCCACGTTTCATCAAATTTCATCCCAAAGACCACGACGCGACACAGGTATCCGATTCTCCGTCTGGCGGGCTAATTCCTCGTCGGTACCAAGAAGAGATCTTTGCCAAGGCCCAACAAAGAAATGTCATTGCCGTGCTTGACACTGGCAGCGGAAAAACACTCATATGTGCTATGCTAATTAAATGGATTTCTGCGCAAAAGAACCCTCAGAAGAAAGTAGTCATATTTCTTGTGCCAAAGGTCCCTCTGGTGGAACAACAGAGCAAATTTATCGCCCAATACACAACCCTACGTGTTGCTCCAGTTCATAGCGAAGCTTCTGCTGGGGTCATGGACCGTGATCGATGGAGCAATCTATTTGCTGAATCCGAAGTACTGGTGATGACTGGTGAGCATGCGCCCAGAAAATGTGAGCTAGATTTTTTCTCACCACACGTAGGGCAAATATTCGTGAATATACTTACTCATTCACATTGGAGCATGAATAAGGTATAAACACTCTACTTAAACCTTTACCTCTCCTTAATAGATAACAGGTTTCGCTTCTTGTTTTCGACGAATGTCATCACACACGCAAAAATCACCCATATACCGCGATCATGGCTATATATCGAGATTGTTCCGAGGCTGATCGACCCAAAGTATTCGGTATGACGGCGTGTCCAACCTGGACTCCCGATACACGGCAAACTTCGCTAGCAGATCTCGAAAGGTGTTTGGATGCCAAGATCGTTACCGTCGAGGAGCACCTGGATGAATTTGCGCTCTATTCTTCGAAACCTACCGAGGTAGACCTGTACGATGACGTCACCATGCATAGCATTGACTTGATGCCCACTTTCAGGTCATCAGGGAATTCCCCCCACCTCCAGAAACTTACCCTGATTACCCCATTCCCACCATCTGGAGTCGTTTTGACTACTCTCAAGTTCCGGAGAGCGTCGAGATACCTTGGCAGCAACTGAACAGCCGCTATCTTTTCGCTTTAGGAACCCTAGGCATATTTGCTGCAGAGCTTTTCCTTTACACTGATCTCCAAATGCGTTTAGCGGAGCTCTCACATCCTCGAGACCTCGACGAGATGGAATCTCTGCGCATGCGATACTTATATGCGGACGTTTCCCACAAGATAGATGACCCTCCCGCTTGTGATGTCCCCGAATTACGTGATTTGTACGAAATCTTGGCCGAGTATCAACCCTTCTTCGAACACACCTCCTTTTGTGAAGATGTGCCCTCCCCTTGGTCTTTAAGCCTTAGTTGGTTCTCTCCCGAAGGTTCAGACCCTTGTTGATATTCTGTTGGAAAATTATACCCCCGAATTCCATGGCATTGTGTTTGTTGACCGTCGCCATATTGCTAGAGTGCTTTCCGGCATCATTTCTCGCATCCCAACCTTGAAAGGGATTATAACCTGCGCGGAGTGTGTGGGTCACGGCCGCGACGATAAAGGTATTGCGGGCGGCATGCCCATCCATAGGCAGCGTAAGATCGTGAATGATTTCCGGGATGGAAAAATAAATCTGCGTGAGTGAGTATACGAGGTTGTAATCCTGCACTCATCACTCGTCCACAGTCGTTGCCACTCCCGTAGCCGAGGAAGGCTTGGACTTTCCTGTCAGTCCCAGAAGCTTTCCCTAACTCAGAGAAATTTGACGGAAAGCTCTAGGCTTGTGACGTCACGGTCCGTTTTGACTTCATGCAGGGGATGGTGGGCTACGTCCAATCTCGCGGGCGCGCGCGGCGCGCAACTTCAACATTCGTTGTCATGGTGCAACAGAACAGTACCTCAGAGATCGACAACTATCGTTCTTTCTCCGAGAATGAAGTACATATCAAGAAGCTTTACCGGTCCTCTGCTCCTCGATCTCTCCAGGAGCCTGCGGCTGGCGAGACTGAGGATGGAGCCGGCGATTATGTCTATCCGACAGATCTTGCCAAGCGAGAGCGATTTGTCGTGCCAGGTACAGGTGCGATCCTGACGTATAACTCAGCTATCGGCCTTCTTGGACACCTTTGCTCCCTTATTCCATGCGATGTGTTTACACCTTCACATAAACCGCGTTACAGTGGTGACTTCGTTTCGACTGTGCGCCTCCCCTCAACGTTGTCGTTACCACCGGAACAACTTATATATGAAGGACCGCGTAAGCACTCGAAGAAAGAAGCTAAGCGAGCCGTTGCGTTCAAAGCCGTCAAGGCATTACATTCGTTGGGGATCTTCGACAATCACCTACTTCCAGCTCACTGCAAGGGAGATCTCGAAATTGACGGGGATCAAAGTCAGGCAGACGACGTTACACACGTTCCCGACACGATGGATGTGACGGTTATCAGCCCATGGTCTCTGGGGTCAAAACTATGGTCACACCCAGTTAGCAAAGACGGAAGACGCGTTGCTGGACTTATCACGGGGACGCTGCTTCCGCCTACCGAACTTTGCTGGAATGGCACCACGCTGACCTTAGGCACGGCTGAACTCGTGCTCTTCGACATGGACGAGGATTGGCAACGCAGACTCATGCAGGATTACACCCATCTTGGGCTATGGTGGCGTGTCACCGCTAAACCATACTCCACGCCCTTGTCGTGTTACTTGGTTCCCCTGGTTCCACATTCTTGTCAGCCAAATTTCCGAGCAATGGAACTTCTTCTGAGGCACCCAGACGGCGGAAGCCATGATTGGTCGGGCGTGGATGAACGCGCATATGGTCATACTATGGTCATGAATAACACGCAGCACGGTCGCCCGTTTCTGCTTCACAAAATCCGGTTTGACTTGACTCCATTGTCAAAGCCACCGACGGAGATCAAGGAAATTACCTTCCAGACATATAGGGAGTACTACCAATGGCTACTCAGGAAGCGTAAAGGCCACGTACCAGAGATACCAAAAGACGGGCCACTTATTGAAGCAATCTTCCTACCCAGACAAACTTCCAGGGCGTATCAGCTCCTACCCCGGGATACTTCAGTCGACGTCGAAATGGCTTCGGGTGAGGCCGCAAAACCCGTCTTATTTCCCCGAGCCTCCACTTGCCTGTTTATGATGCCGGAGGAGATGATCTCTCTCTTCGGCTTGTTTCCACGCTTACTACACCGCGTTCAAGATGTATGGCGTGTTCGCAGTGCTCGCGTCAGCCTAGGCCTTCCTCCCATTCTCGATGACTATCTCATCGAGGCGACAACCCTACCTTCCGCAGCTGCGGGTTTTAACAACCAACGCCTCGAGACGCTTGGCGACTCAGTGCTGAAGCTCTGCACGTCAATGCACTTGTACAACAGGTTCCCTCATTGCCATGAGGGACAACTAGACCATTTACGCCGGCGATGCATCTCGAATCGCACGCTTTTGGTCCGAGCGAAAGCAATCGACCTTGAACGTTATCTGAGCATGGAAGGCCAGAACGTTCGGGCATGGCCCATTGTGGTCGCAGATTGCAGCCCAACTTTAGAAGACCCCACGCGTAGTGACAGAACCGTCAAACAGCGCATGGCACGACGAAGTCTACAAGACTGCATGGAAGCCATCACCGGAGCGGGCTATTTATCCGGAGGCATTCCAATGGCTCTGCAGGTAGGCAGAGCACTCGGGCTGAACTTCGGTGGACCTGTCCCCTGGCATATGCGATACGTCCCTCCCCCACATCCCCAACCCGCAGCTACTCGCTATTCGGAACTACAAGATAGTCTTGGGTATGAGTTTCAACACGAAGAATTACTGCAGGAGGCCCTTACACACCCTTCTTTCTGGTTCGGCCGCAAATCTTATCAAAGGCTAGAATTTCTTGGGGATGGTACGGCTTTCATAATTGCTATGACTTCGCTAATATTCGTTCTAAAGCCGTCATCGACCTTGTCGTCATGACATACCTTTTCAAGAAATACCCCCACGCCAACTCTGGTCAGCTCAGTTCTTTGCGCTCACGGGTCGTCTGCGGCCCTGTTCTGGCCTTTATCGCAGTTCAAGTCTTGAATCTACACGGATTCCTACTGGCTGGCAACTTGGAACTTATTGCTGCCGTAGACAAGTACATACCAATACTACAAGCGATATCCAGCCGTGACATCGTCCTGCACAGTTGGGCACACGACCCTCCAAAAGTTCTTAGTGACATCTTTGAGAGCCTCGTTGCAGCCATCCTCATCGATTCTGGATACAATTACGACAAAACTGTCTGCATTGTGGAAGCCGTCATGGAGTGTGTTTTGGAGATCCTATCTCCAGACCTGCCTCCGGAGCCCGTCTCCGCATTGTTTTTATGGGTAGCGAGGTCAGGTTGTAAACGAATTCATTTTAGGTGTGTTCTCAGTGAAATCCCTTCGAATATGTGGTGTTCACACCAAATGTCCAGTAAATCGTGCAGCCGCGAAGAGTCTAAACAAAACGACACCGTTAGCGTTGTCGTACATGACGTCACTGTCGTTGGTCCCGTGACGGGATCTAGCATCTCTGTAGCCCGTGCATTCGCATCAGAACGTGCACGGATGATTCTGTCAACTGTCGATTCGGATAAGGCGTTGGTTAAGTTATGCAACTGCAACGAGAAAGTGGTCTGCGCCCCCGTTACGGAACTTGCACCCGATGACCCTGTTGACGATACAACTGAAATTGGGTTTGCAACCGCGGCAGCGACGGAGCTCGAAAGATATCGAATCCCTCAAGAGGACGTACTTGGAGAAAAGCTGGAGACCGAGGACGACTCGCAAATCCGTAACGATTTAGAGACAGCTGACCACGACGTTTGATACCTCGTGACAGATACCGTGACAAATAGGCGAGAGTCTCTCCGCTACTTTCGGGTGATTTGAGTGCAGCTGACGGTCTTTAGCTTTATACTGGACATTTCTTGATACAGCCGTTTCTGAAACTTCTCTTCATCCACAGGCTCCACTGGTTCAGTGACTGTAGTCATCGTTAAAGTCCTTACGTCAACAACCTCCTTTTGCCGCGGCGATATGGCGGCAGATATTGGAATAGGAGGCGTCAGAAATTGACCTTGTTATCTCCGCCGTACCACCAATGACATTGCGCACAAAGCAAAGCGTGGGCATCATTCGGCGCAAGGTCGACGAGGGAGCCTGCAGCGTGTCCGGAACTTACCCACAAGTAGATATGTTCCGACCGGAGTGAGATGACGGTAAAGGTGCAACTGCTACAAATACGTATGCTGCCGTCCTGCATCTACCTCCGAGTCTTGGAGATGAATATATCCAGCCGTAACATACCCAGCAGTAACACCGGCCAATGTGAGGTGACGTTAGAGTTTTCTGCTTATCTGGCTAGTATGATGTCATCCCCCAATATCCGGATAGGCTTATCAGTTCTTGTGGCGTAGCGGCGTTATGGCGTTATCATATCTTGGCCCTGCGCTCGCTATTGCACCAGGCCCGGGTGAGCTCGCAACCCGGTATCCCCCTTTGTTTTTTCAATGGTTGGGGATTTTTGTGGTTAAATAGAGCGCAGATGATAACCCCATTCCCGCAGATACTAAAAGCCTTATTATCTCGTTCATTCCGCAACATTATCTTACCATGCGTCTCCTATCTGAGACTATCATCGAGGACGTGTTCGCGTTCTGTCCTCCTTCCCTAGTTGCCTTTTCTAGCCTGCTTCTCTCTGTTCTACCTCAATCCACATCAAGTATTGCCGTTCCCGCCGTGCAGAACCATTTTACCAGCACCCACGGCCCCCAGATTCTCATCCTTGGAGGCGGTGTTGCTGGTGTCATGGCTGCTGAGGCACTTCACAGTAGAGGCATAGACAATTTCAAGATCATTGAAGCACGCAATACGCTCGGCGGACGTATGAAGAGTTTCCCCTTTGGAGCCCCTGGCAGACAGTACGTCTTGGAGCTAGGCGCAGATTGGATCCACGGTACGCAGACGAACGACGGCCCATCTAATCCCATGTTCGACCTGGCCCTGAAGCACAATCTATCGACTCAGCCAAATCACTATCGTGGTAGCATGAGTAAGTCCACACTCTCTCAGGGGTAGTTCGCACCAACGCTGATCATTTCAGCGACCTACGACAACACAGGGGCCATCGATTACATGCAAACTTTCAACGCCGCGGTCGAAAATTTCGCTGCGTTGACTGTTGGAGGAGGTGCGCCCATATCCTCACCCTCTTTTACACACAACTCCAGCTGGAGCGGTTGTTTCCAAGGTGATCGGATCCTCAGGGGATTGGTGGATACCACAACTCGCAGCGGCTATTCTCTTCTTGGTGCCAAACCTAGAACTCCTCACGAAATAGCTTCTGAGTATTATCAATTCGATTGGGAATATGCACAGACACCAGAGCAAAGCTCTTGGATTGCGTCTTCTTGGGTAACGTATCAATCCTTTATACGCCAGTCGCGTTTGTTGTTCCGAAGTGAGATGATAAAAAGTCCTACTCGGAGCCAGATCGTCTTGGTTTGCCGCATCCCTGCTGCTTATCTCCCACATTCCAGGCAAATAATTTCACCTTCAACGGCGACCAAGGCGGCTTTTCCACTGAGAACCTACTGACGACTGATCAACGTGGATTCGCGAGTATCATTCAGTCCGAGGCCGCTGAATTTCTTTCCGAGGAGCAGGTCCTGCTCAACTCCACCGTTAAGACCATTAAGTACTCTAGAGATGGAGTCTCAGTGAGCCTTTCGGATGGGTCCAGCTTGAGTGCGGACTATGCCCTGGTTACATTCAGTCTCGGCGTTCTGCAGCATGATGATGTCCTCTTCGAGCCCGCTCTACCCAGATGGAAAACGGAAGCCATACACGGTATGGCGATGGTTGGGTGACTAACTTGTAGAGACTGTTCTACAATCTTATCATGACGTACAGGGAACGTACACCAAGATATATTTACAGTTCCCGAAGAAGTTTTGGTTTGACACAGAGGTGCCTAGGTCCTTACCTCGTCTATCACGGTCTTCCTGACGTAAGGACCTCAGTTCGCACTGTACGCTGACCACGAACGGGGTTGGTACCCTGTTTGGCAGAGTCTTGATATGGATGGCTTCTTCCCCGGCTCCGGCATCCTTTTTGTCACTGTCACCGTACGCTTCGGAGTGTCTTCTCCTGACGTGTCGCCGGGTCGCTGACAGTCCACTTCAGGGCGACTTTTCGGCACGAGTCGAATCAATGGGCGACGATGCTGTGAAGGAAGAGGTCCTCGGCGTTCTTCGCTCAATGTATCCCAACACCACGATCCCCGAGCCCGACGCATTCTACTTTCCTCGTTGGAGGAGCGATCCGCTCTACCGGGGCAGTTACAGCAACTGGCCGTCAAGTTTTTTGAAGGCTCACCACACGAACCTGAGAGCTACCGTCAATGGGAGACTCTGGTTCGGCGGAGAAGCGACGAGCTTGAAATACTTCGGTACGTCCGGGGTTTAAGATCCTGATTCTGTTACCCTGTAGGCCTTGGACGACTAACCAGTGCGTCGCGAAACGCGCCATTGAAATGTACTTCTCCTCAGGTTATCTGCATGGCGCGTATTACGAAGGACAGAAGATGGGGGAGGAAATTGCATACTGCGTGGAAAATAATGGCTGTGCAGGGCTTCCCCACGCCGAGGAAATCCCGTGTTCTCATCCCTATATTGCGTCTGATTTCATGTAGCCTAGTCTGGCTCACGCGTGCGTCATTTACCAATCCCGCGCTGGTTGTAATTGTATCCTGCCATGCACATCCATTGTACTACTAGAACAGCCTGTATATAGCACACATGTAAAGAGATGCTAACCAAGACCAGAGTGCGTAAGTCCTGACCCTTTTTCGGTCAGACAAGGGGAATCAGATATGAATGAAGCAAGCTCCGCACCTCAGACAAGGGACAAACACGCCCAAACGACACTTCCCTCCTGCTCCTGACCGATAAGTGCAACAAACTAGAAAGAGACTCGTAGAGATGGCAGAAATAACAACAGAAGAGTCTCTCCACCGTCTCAAGACCTTATACCCACACGGAGAAATTACCTCTTCACTAGATGGTAACTCGTTTACGATTCATATCGTATCCGGATCACGGTTTCTTTAGAGGTTCAAAATCCGTGGTACATCGTAGTCATCGTTGCTCTTACCGCTGGAAACAGGCCAGAAGCGATCCCGCTCGTCTTCAAATATGTCTTGGGTGATCTTGAGCGAACGCAGAATGAGTTCAAGGTGCCGGAGGACAAGGCACAGGGAGAAAAGCTTCGCCTGGCACGCAGGTTCCGGGACGCCATCTTCAAGTGTGGTATTTTAGCCGGATATTCAAAAGTATGTTGTACTTTTTATCCCTGTCGATAGATGTACCGATAAAGTACCACCAGGCGATAAATTCCCTAATCTCTCTTCTCGAGGTCACACCCGATGAACTGCGGGACACAACACGACAGAGGTAAGTGCTATAACAAAACGCTCGCGCAATGTGTCACTAGTCACCGAAGAGATACCTCATCATCGTTACCCGTGCTTGAAATGCGTGGCCAAGAATTCTTCCGAACACTCTATGGTGAGACTGCCGGTGGCGTACAGGATCTCCTGGATAAAATATATCCCGATATGGGTATGTGCATCATATTGCCTTAGTCCGCGCAACGGGTTGAATAACAGCCACCAGGATGGTTTAGCAACACGATCGCCTATGGATCTGTATATGGGCACCTCGATATCCTGAACCAACTCGAGACATCATACGTCCTAGTTGGCACGCTCATCGCGGTAGACACTCCTCGACAGATCAACTGGCATCTCGACAACGCACGCCGAGGAGGCGCCTTGCTCGAGCAAACTCAAGCGGTGAGGCAGATAGCCATTGAGGTCTCTCAGAGCGTAGGGGTAAAATGGAGGGATGGTGTACCGGAAGTCAAGGGATAGAGGGACAAAGGTATGAACTCTATAGAAAGTGGCGGTGAAAGAATGGAGAATCATGGGCTGATCCTGTGATGATTTGTGCTCATAGGAGGAAATGAATGAAAGAACATCGCATATACGAGGGAAAGGGCCGTGGCGGTGAGCAGAGAGCGTGGCGTACCGGAAGTCAAGGGATAAGGCACCTAGCTATCCGCGACGAAAAAAAAATGGAGGTCTGATGCTGTGTTGACCTGCGTGTTTATAAGAGGCAAGGAAATGAAAGAACATCGCATATACGAGGAGAGGGACGAGTGGTGGCGGTGAGCGGAGAAGAAGTGGGCGTGGCGCAGGTCGGTTTGGACTCGGCAAATGCCGTACCCTCGTTGGACCTAAGAGTGCTTGTCGTTGGCACTCCTCAGCTGAACCGAATCATCCTCATCCTTCTGTGGGTTACCACGACCCACACGACCCACTCAGAATGACGGACTCCTCCAGTATTGACAACGACATGGTGTCCTTGGCACCCACAGCAGCCTCAATCCTTGGAATTAAAGGCAAGTTGCGCTTCCGGCCCCATGGCTCCAGTCAGAAAGCGCATGTTGTCCTTCGACGCGTGGAGCCTGAAAGCGACTCGGATGGAGAAGGAGAGGCAAAAGGTGTTATTCAATTCAGTCTATTCGCCTACAAACGTATCGAAGTCAAGCCCGGGAAGGAGATTACTTCTTACCGTTGCTGACTGGTCCCTTCAAGGACCGGGCCATTGTATTCGAGGGGAATGAGCCAGGAGCCTCCTCCCTCTCGGATGCCGAAGAAGAGACTCAGGTCGCGGAAGAAGATGATGCCATAGTACCTCTGGAACACTCTTTACCCCTCAAGATGAGGAAGCCTTGGGCAAAACGTGTAGAGGCGCCGTCACCGTTAGGTACGTGCGACGCATAATCACCACCCTCTCTACGGCACTCATTCAATTGTAAAGCGCCTGTGGTACATCCTAAGGTGGCCACCCGTCAATCTGTTGGAGTCCAAACAGATTCAGTTGATACAGTCAGGACAGCCACTTCTGTCCTGGCAGCTTCTGAACCCGCAGTGGAGGAGAGTTCACAGACTCATTCTGTGCATGATACGAAAGTTTCCGAAGTCAGTCTGCCACCCGCAGGAGAGTCCACGTCAACAGAGGTAGAATCTGAAGCTCCGCGGGGGCTCTCCGAGCGAGAACTTCCCATGGAAGTTGATTCGACCAGTAACATAACAATCACGTCGTCTGTTGATAATTCTGTCACCGTTCCTACCCCACATGCTAAACACGATGATGTACCACTAGATGTATGTGTCTTTCAAAGTCACCGGTGCAGCTACTCATGAGAACTAGACCTCTATCGACCCCGTGGTCAGTGACAACCTTGAACGCTGGAGTCCCTCCGTTCCCGCACCCACTGCCGTGCTCGCCACCGTAAGGCCGGTCGATGATAGTTCTGAAGGTGCAGATTCGAGCGACCTTAATGAAGATCAAAAGCCTGTCATAACTACCCCAGAACGACCTTGGAGTCCTTCCGTGCCTGCCGCCCTCACAACGCAAGGTCTGAGCAGACGTAGAACGAGAGACCGTGAGACAGAGAAACTAGACAATGCCAGACGCGCCAGTCAAACGAAGTCAACCCTTCTTACAGAAACCCCTCCATCGAGCTCTCCTACCCCTGCACCACTGACCTCTCCACCGGACGACAATGGATTCACAGTGAAACTAGAACCGACATTCGCTACCTCTTTTTCCGCTGGTAGTCCCATGACAGCCTTTGTCGGCAAGCTTTCTAATCACTCCTCCTCTGACGAAGACAATAAAGTTCCTCAGCGAACTCCTACGCATCTCTCCAGTCGAACGAATTCGTTTATGCCAGCACTCACGCAGATCCTTCCCCCAACAGAGAAACCTCCCCCCTCTCCCTCCGCTGTGCTCCAGTTCGCACGGTCTGGTGCTATCGTAGTTCCTCCGCTTCTTCCTGTCGACAGACACTTATCGCCTTCTTTCCCACATCCACACTCACCGGGGCTCAGACAAGACCAATCGCCATCTCGTCTTTCCCCTGTCAGTTCGCGAGGTTCATTCAACTATGGCCCGCTCGAGAACAGTGCTACGAATATCCCTTCTCATACTTCGTCACCTAAATTGCCTGCGAGAAAGCCCCAGACATTTTCCTGGCCACCGTTTCGACCAAACCTCGATGAGGGATCTACGGACTTTGATCCACCTTTTCGTGCAGGACCAGACTTCTGCGAGCCACCACCACCACCACCTTTTCGACCTACCTCTGGCCCTGCTACGGTTCGTACTTATGCAACGGCCACGCCTGGGCGACCAGCGGTTATATCTAGTTCAAATGCCATTCCTCTTGCTCCTCGTCACTCATGTATTCCCCCATCGGCCCCCGGAGGACCGTCTTCACCAACTATTCCGCCTTTCGCTCCACCATCGATCTCCCCCCAACCACTGTCGAAGCCACCACAGGGAATGGCTCCTGACGGCAATTATCCACCGCGGCAGCCGCGTGCGGAAGCTGGGATGCAAGCAATGACGTCAGCACCTTTGGGACAAGGTGTAGTCCCCAGGTCGCAGCCTCAATATCATCGCCAACGTGAGTATTTAGCTTTTGTAGCTACTGGATGTTCTTGTGGCTCGTGGCTGCGGAGCCGCGGAGCTAACGGGCTCATATAGAAAGGTACAATCATTCGCCGCGCTCGCCTGCTGATGGTCGTGGGTGGGGCCTTCCCATGGCTGCGGGGACAAAACGCAAGGCATCTCCTCCTCGCGCAGAACCCCCTGCGTCAGTCGAGATTCCAGTAAAGCGGCCACCACCATCCACGTGGCCAACCGCGTCACCTATTCGTTGCGCAGCTGTGCAAGGTGAGCATGTGGCCATTCAAGGCATCACATTCAACCGTACTGGGAAATTAATGGCCGTCGCGTGTGAGTACCTGTCCCTCCACTGCTAAAGAAGTACGGTTACCGAATGACGCTCAGGCGCCGATTGTACGATTCGCATCTGGGATAACGTCATGTTCAATGAAGTAGCTCGCCTACCACATTCATCTGGGGTGGTATCTACGCAATGGATGGATGACGATGCGGGCCTCCTGGTACTCTGCGCGGACGGTGCGCTATTGCGTTGGGCACGACCAGCAGGGGACACGCCGCCCCGTACACACGACGTCTGGAACTGGAACCTTATCGCCGAGCCGGCCATCGGAACAGCGCTAGACGATGCGCCAACGGCGCTCGCGTACAGACGCGATCGGATTGCGGTATCATTTCCGAAATTCGGGGTACGAATCTGGTTGATGAAACAGGGTAAGTGTACATGTGGAGTCAGGACGCATGGTGACCATAGAAGCTAACAAGAAGCAGGATCTTGGCAGTCGCACCGCCCCATTAACAGACAGAACGTAACTGCGTTAGAGTTCATTGATGACGGCGGGGTGTTGCTTGGAGGAACGAAGGACGGCGTGTTGTATGTGTCCATTTTACGTCGACGTCGCACTGGGGTCCTGAGAAGATTATAGCTGGCATTGTCCAATGCCCGATGGTACTCTACGAGTCTACAACTTTTTTAAAGCAAGAATGTGCGTCTACGTTTCTTCCATAGTTCCCGGTCCGTTGACGTCCTCCATAGACGCGGTATAGACATTCTCCCAACTGGAACACACGCCTTGGTCTCTCAGCAAGTCGGACGAGCACACCTTGTTGCTATTGCGCAGGACGGAGACTGCGGCAAGA
Organism: Lactarius vividus; assembly: GCA_021527035.1. NCBI lineage: Eukaryota > Fungi > Basidiomycota > Agaricomycetes > Russulales > Russulaceae > Lactarius > Lactarius vividus. Next base: position 158,711 of record JAKELG010000072.1, on the reverse strand, counting down.
TTACGCAAGTCTATACTGTGGCACCTGACCTATTGTCGGATGCGGTCTATGAAGCGAATGCCCTGTTCGTGGGACGTGACGATGCCGTGCTGTATGGCTCCGCGAGCGGTTATTTGTTCGCATGGGACAAAACAAGTGCCAGGGTACTTTGGGGCTTGGATCATGGAGAAGGTATGTATCCAGGCAAATTGACTCAGCGGACTAACTCACACAGCGAAAAAGGTTGCGTAGTGCAAGCCACCGGGGTGAGTTGCGAGAAACCACCCGATACACCTGACGGCACTGATGGTCGAACATAGAGAAATGCCGTTATAGGCGATGGTTGTATCGTCACAGGGAGTCGAGACGGAAAGCTAAGTTGGTGGGCAGAGCCTGGGGGATTCACAGGTGAGCCAGTGCGCTGTTTGAGTACTCGGCGTTTGTTGGCGGAGAGCGACGTCTAACGACGGGTAATATATCTAGCTAATGGCGAACCACCCACGGGCAAGCGTGTCAAATCAAGCTGACCATAGTGGTTGCGATGTTGGCTAATGTGCAACCGACCCTCCTTTTTTTCGATTAAGTTATAGACTTTTCCCAGGAAAATTTTCTTTTTTTTTCTCAATATTGAATGTACTGTGTATATGATTACGGTAGGCCATTAGGCACACCGATAATGGGATAATGATTTTGCTGGTCGTGTTTGTTTCGTCTTTTTTTCAAGTTTTATTTAAAAGAGAGATATTGGCCGGATGGCGAAGAATGGCCGGCCGGGCTCCGACCGAACCGGAACAGGGAGTCGTCGTTTGTCAACTGTGGTTGCCTCGCACGACGCTCGTGTTCAGTAGCCACCGCCTCGGAGTGAGTGTGTTCTCCCTTTCCCCAACTTCTGCCTACTCGACCCAATCCACTCTTGCACTAACGCGTCCCATACTATAGTCTTTTATCGCCCACTTATCAGTCTTTGTGGCCACACGTTCGTCCGTCAATCGGTTTCCAACTTAACGCTCGCGCCAGCCATCCATCTTCTTAGGCCCGGTGAATCGTGAGTACTGCATCCCTTCAAATGTTACTTATCACCTCTCCGCGTCGCATTCCTTCACATCGTACCCCTTTTCCATTCGAGGCTCACGCTGTCTGAAGCGCAGTTTTGTGATATCTTTTGAAAGTTTTGGAGAGATATGCAGACCATAAAGTGTGTTGTAGTCGGTGATGGTGCTGTCGGTAAGGTGTGTCTTGAGATTTGTTCATTTGTTGCCGTCCGGGTTGAACTACCCTGTCTCCCACTACCTACAGACTTGTCTCCTAATTTCATACACGACAAACAAGTTCCCCAGCGAGTATGTCCCGACGGTGAGAACCTTCTCTATCGCCGCAGCAGTGGGGCCTTTTTGACTGTCTGCCCAGGTGTTTGATAACTACGCCGTCACTGTGATGATCGGCGACGACCCCTACACATTGGGCCTTTTTGATACCGCCGGTGAGTAGCCGTAATTCCTTTCCTTGGCTTTCCGTTGCTCATGCACCCACCACAAAATTTAGGTCAAGAGGATTACGACCGCCTGCGTCCACTATCGTATCCGCAGACGGACGTTTTCCTCGTTTGCTTCAGCGTCACTTCACCCGCGTCATTCGAAAACGTAAAGGAGAAGTGGTTTCCCGAAGTGCACCACCATTGCCCCGGAGTTCCATGCCTTATCGTTGGCACCCAAGTGGATTTACGTGATGACCCGCAAGTGATGGAGAAACTCCAGCGACAGAAGCAGCGACCGGTCGCCCCCGAGCAAGGAGAACGTCTTGCGCGTGAACTCGGTGCGGTCAAATACGTAGAGTGCTCTGCACTCACTCAGAAGGGCCTGAAGAATGTTTTCGATGAGGTAAGCACCCCGCTCTACGTTCTCGCGCAATCTTTTGTTTTGTTGGTTCCTCTGACAACTCACAAAAGGCTATCGTGGCTGCCCTCGAGCCTCCTGTCGTCAAGAAGAAAGCGAAATGCATCGTTGTCTAAGGCAGATACAGTTTTGAACTCATTCGTCTCACATTTACGTTACCTCTCTTCATGATGATCGCTGCCGCGAGCCTTACACCCGACCCACCTGCGACTTCGCGTATCTACTTTCTCTCTTTCCCTACCTTGCTTTGGCTGCTCTCCCGCCCAATACCTATAGTTCTCTGTTTCTCCCTGCGCGTTCCCTCCCGCAGGCGCTTATGTGTGCCGTCTTGTAGTTCTTAGTTTCGTGAGGGTACTGGGGGCCAAATCTAATACCCGTCTACAAGGGAGCAAGAGAGTAGTGACGTTTGTGCATGCCAAATTCGAAGTTGAAGAGCGTCATTATCCGTCGTGAGGCTTTATTCCTCCCGTATTACGTTGACTGGGCCGGCCCTGAAAGAAGCTGAGGATGAGCCACTTTCCTATTTGATCAGGAACGTACAGTCGTCCCGGACGGTTTCGGACATCCAAAAGGCACCGTCACAGCTGCTTGTCGCCATATGGATGTCGTCGCGTAACTGATCGAACTCGGATTGATATGCGCGAACTACCACTGATCCTATCATGTGTCTACCCATCGTCGTCAAAGCGGACCGTTGGGCAAAAAATTCCATTGAACCACGTTGGTTGTCGTCTTCGATGTTGTTCCTTCGAGTTGATCGTTCTCACACGTGGGCTGCAGTACAGTACTTAATTTATCTCCGCGGATCGTGGGTCGTTGCTTTATGAACTAGCGCGCAAGAAAGTTTTTGGGTCTAACATGATTCATAATTGGGGCTGGTTCCCATGGTCTGGTTTGTCTGGACTTCAACTTTCCGTACTCGCGACTTGGGCTTGGCTTGGGCTCAACTACTAACATTACTTGCTTGCCTGTCTGTTCTCCTATGTATATGCCATCCGCTGGGGACGAGCTGAAAGGAAGCATGCACCGTGGGCCATGGCGTTTTCTCCTCCCCTTCCCGAGCGCTAATCGACAATGAGGGCGGGCTACTGCAATGTCCCAGACGCCCCCTACACCCACCCGAATAAAAAGATTCCCACTCGAGATGCGAGGCGCGCGGACCTAGGGCGGAATTAAGCATCGGATTCTAAGGCGTGGACGACCGGTCATACCACTGCGATAGCGGCGTACTGTATCTCTACAGAACACCCACACGATGGGGGAGTGAGAAGCGGGCCCAAAAACTGAAAAAGAAAAAGAAAAATACCGCCGGCATTACTGGATGGCGATTCCAGAAGCTACTTTTCTCGGAAGCACGCACGGTCTTTGGGTACTCCTGGAGGGAATCCTAAAAATAAACCGGGCCTCCCCCGAGAGGTACCGCGGGCTTGTGCGAGGAAGGAGAGACTGTGTCGGTTGTGCGCATTAGGTTAGACGTCTCCAATCTTCATTCGCAAACCTACCACCGTCCCAGAAGTGCCACGTACGTTCAGTCCCATTGACACCCTAAGAAGCTGAGACCGTTACGCACTGGAACATATTGCATACGTTCGAAAAAGAGGACGCCGCGAGACCACCTGCGTGGACGTACGGTCGACACTCTACTTGCCTACACTTGCGGCGCGGCTATCTGACGCCCCATCTTGTCTTCTGCGCGCAGGGAAAAAAAGGTGGTCTTACTGCAGCTCCTCCAGTGTGCGCACAGTCGAGGCAAGTCTGGAATCCCTCCACCTTCCTTAGCCAAGGCGCCGTTTTCATCACTTCCAAGAGGCGGTTCCGCGTGGATTGGGTCACTACGCTTCCCACACTTTCATTCTTACTGCACGATCTGCTCATTACTTCCGACACATCAAAATCTTGTTGCTACCGGGTTCCTGGCTTTAAATAATTTAAATACTTGGGCTTCAAGATCATAAAAAAAAATAGGGAGATCACCCGCAGGTGATAACACTGGCAGCTTCTCCGACGGCCAGTAGGTGGATCACTCTCGTTACTCGCTCGCAAGAATGTCGGAAATACCTCACTGGCGCGATGGGCATGGCGAGTGACGCGAACATGTATTCTCAGCGAGCCGGAGGCCGCATCATTCCCATGAGAAACGTCCTAAGGACACAACGAAGTGCCGTAAGATGGCACGATCTCCAGTGCTTATCGCATTTATCGATTGTCATTGGTCATCTTGGACGTCATCGCTTTTCGAAATCTGAACATCTGAAAAGTTCGAGGATCCCGTTGGCATGTTTCTGTTATCGAGGTTTACGGTGCAGGCTCACACTCCACTCTCCAGTAACCGTTTACCTTGCGTTCTAAAATCCTAAAGACTCACTTGGAGCCACAGGAACACCAAAAAGAAAACTCTTGCGCAACGCGTACAAACTTTGTTTTAAAAACAATACAGTAAATTGTCCACCCACGAACCTCATAGGAAATAGCGTCCCATCCGAAATACAGAGTGCCAGCCGTACTTAGAAAAGGCGCTATAGGGGAACGAGGGTCAATCTAAGAAATCAAAACCGTCGCGAGTACATGACAGACACGACAAGGGAGTACAAGAAGAACTGGTCAAACATAAAGTTCAAGCTTTCGAAAGGAATGATGGTTCATGGCGTCAGGAGCTGCGCCTAGCGGTACAGGTGCGGGGCAATGGGTGAGGGGATAAGAGGTATCAGTAGTAATAGCCGGTGGTTGTGGGGTAACTGTCACCAGGAAAATTGAGCGTGGTCCACTGGGGGTTTTCTGAATGGACACTCACATCTTGGATGGCTTATGCTTCTTGTAATCGTCGTCACGGTCATTGAGGTCACCGCGCTTGATCTTGGCCTGCTTGAGCGGGCGTGGTACAGCGACGACGCTCAGAACGAGCATGAGAAGGGTCATAGCTATCAGGATGGGTTGACGCATCTTGCACAGGGAGTAGAAGGAGCGACTACTGTGCAGGTTATCTCTGAAGCAGTGAGAACGGGTGCTTTATAGGGTGACCGAAGAAGCCGGCCGACATAAGATGAGCGAGGTAGCAAGCCGTAACAGGGATAATAGTAGCCATCACGTCGAGTGGAAATGGGGTTCGTTTGATTCATGAAAGAAGGCAGGGGATTAGAAGGCGAACATCTCGGGTAGTCGGCCCGATTGGATCATGGAGCGGTTGTCACACTAGTACAAACACGGCCAAATAGTGGGTCAAAGCTGTTCGCTCTGGTCTGTCTCTGCTCTTTTACCTCCGTTCATGTCCCGACCACAGGATGATAGGAATCAGGAAGCCACCGTGTATCTCGTATGTGTCATCTTTCTGATCGGCACGCTCAATCCCAACTCCGTTTAGGGAAACCTCGATGAGCGTTGCACCGATGCTCTCATATGGGAACTAATGCTCCAGGCCGGTCCAGTCGGTGCGATGTCTCTTTCTCGGGTCCGTTGTATCTTGCTCATCCAGAAACCTTCCCAGTAAACGTGCATTTACCAAAAGATCGCATTTCCATGGCGCATCAAGGCTTTGGTTTCTGTGAGTTCTTGACAGAAGAGGATGCCGAATATGCCTGTAAGATCATGAATCAAATAAAGTTATGGGGAAAGCCCATTCGAGTCAACAAGGTGCACCATAGTTTTCCCTTTGACGCGGGGCGTCGCTCAAACCCCGCCCTCCAATTATCCCGCTTTGTTGATGTCATGATCTACGTAGGCATCCTCGGATAAGAAACAACTTGACGTCGGCGCAAACCTGTTTATCGGCTCCCTAGACGAAAACGTAGACGAACGTCTGCTCTATGATACGTTCAGCGCATTTGGTATGATGGCGACAACTGCAAAGGTGCGCTATCCTGTCAGCCGTACGCCGTACGGGCAATCACGCGACCTGTTCACATGTCACTCATCAACCAATCGATCAGATTGCGCGTGACCCACAGACTGGCCAGTCCAAGGGTTACGGATTTGTGTCTTACACAGACTTCGAATCCGCTGATGCAGCCATCGAGTCTATGAATGGACAGTTCCTCATGAATAAGCCCATCACCGTTCAATATGCGTTCAAGAAGGATGGAAAGGGTGAGCGCCATGGTACGGCTGCCGAACGGCTCTTGGCAGCGCAGGCCAGGAAGAATAATGCGCTTCCGCTTGCCCCGCGGCCTCCCCCTGTTGCTTACGGCGCTGCACCCCCCATACAGGGATTTACTGGCCCCTACCAAGGGCAATTCGCTGGTGCACTGGCTGCGCCACCTCCCCCACCGCCTGGGTTCACCCCTATGCCTATGCAGGCTCCAGGGCCAGGCGCGGTGCATATGCCCCCAATGGGTATGGGTATGCCCGCAGGAATGCCGCCCCAAGCGCCCCCTGGTGGGGTGCCCATGTTCAACCCAGGTCATGGGTATCCACCACCTCCCCCACCTGGCTTTTCCCCTATGGCAGGTGCGCCCATGATGGCGCCACCACCATCTGGCGTACCTCCTTATATGGGCCAGTGAGATGCACTACCCTTGTGTCGTTTACTTTACGTATATCTTATTTCATCCAACAATGTTGCGCAAGCCAGTTTCCGCTCCACTCACCAGAGGTAGCTTACAACGCACTCTGCCAAACTCTGCGATGTAGACAGTGTGCATTATTGTGTGAGCTAGAGCAAGAGAGAATAGCAATTTACCGACATTCACTCTTGAGTGATGCGCGCTTAATTGACATGTCTCTACCCGCCACCACGCTCGACTACGTGTCTCTTGGAACCTCAAATTCAAAGTTAGTCACAGTTTAAGGTCCTCTACGTTTTCCTTAAAGTCATCTTCGCTGTGTAGACGGTCCAAGCTCCCCCCACCGCCGGGGTTCTCTGAATTAGCAAAGGTGTGCAACATTTGATGTCTGAGTTGGGTATTGACCCAAGTTCCCTAGGCTCAATCACACAACAAATCTTCGACTGCGGCGACGCTAGGCTCACTTGAGGCGCTGAAGGTGAAAAGGGCATGGGACTTCGCCATCTCACCCGTCAAGTCACTGCCAATGCAGGCTTTCATGTTGTACATGTCAGGCGGCGGGGTACAGATTTTTAGCATGGGTATCGTCGCAATGCTCCTGCTTTCTCCGTTCAAGAATGTGTCAGCCATGAATACAGGTTCGTCAGTGTTCGCTAATTAATCTTTTACTGTTCTCACATCTCCCTCTTCCTCACCTTATCGGCTGCTCCACCCTTCACCGAACTTTGTCAACGTAATGTCTACCCTGGCAACCAACGTCGCCGCTTTATTTATGACTGAATAGCCTTCGCACCATTTGCACCCGGCCCACCATCATCTCCTTCTGCCAAGTCCCTCACCACCTTGCCATTGCAGAAGCTCGCCTATTTGGGATGCAACATACTCACCCTGGCGCTCGGTCTATGGAAGTGTCGGTCCATGGGCCTGCTCCCAACGGGAACCGGAGACTGGCTGGCATTTGAGACCCGGGGTGCATCTCCGGAGATTTCGTTGTTCTGAATGTGTACGCGTTGGAAACAATATATTTTCATCTTACACGAGGCATATACAGTTATCCAAGAGAGAAGGTGTTTTTGTTGCGGCCCTTCTTGACCGCGATCACTTCGGTCCATTCCATCTAACGTACAGCACTCGGCATCACCCCACCGCCCGCCCCACTTCTCCCCGCAGCGGCACGTCCCCGGGCCCAGGTTTTCGCCGTGCGCTTCACGAGGGCCCTCCGCCCGAATCCACGCACGTCCACATACACAAGCACAACATTACGCACCGTGCGCCCCGCCAGCGCAGCATTGTCCCCCGCCACCGCTCCGTACCGGTGTGACACCGCAGCGGCCACCGCCGCGCCGCCCGCGTCGACCAGACGCACGGTCGACGCTGCCAACGACGCGAGTATGAGCGTCGCGGAGAGCGCGGCGCGCGTGCGCGTGCGTAGGGGTGGAGGCGCGGAAGGGGGCGTCGGAGATGGCCCGCGCGAGCCATGTCCTCCCCCCCGTGGCGGGAGCGCAAGCTTGTTGGGTGGGGGGAGGTAGGCCGGAGGAGGAGGGACGGGGGAAGTGCCGCGGCTGCGCGGGGGGAGTGGCGGTTTGCCTGCATTCGCGGGAGAAGGAGATGGCGAGGGGATGGTAGAGGCGGGCGCGGAGGCTCGGCCGTTGCCCCTGTCGGCACCGACGGCGCGTTGGATGAGTCGTTCGGCGGCGGCGGAGGCTTTGTGGCTCAGTTTTACGGCGCCGCCGCTGACGGCGTAGATGCGTGCGAGGTGACTTCGGGTTGTTGGGGACTGCAGGAGAAGGAGCGTGCGCGAAGGTGGTGGTGGTGGTGGGGGACTTGCTGTCGTTGTACCTGGCGTCGGGGACGCAGCACCGGATGCGTGTGGTGAGGGCGTAGAGTGGGAGACGTAGTAGTTCGAGGCGGAGGTCATCGCGCTCGTGAGAAGGGTGGTAGTGCCAGAGATGACATGGCTGGACCCTCAATGATCAGTGCGTGATAATGGGAGAGAGAGAGGAGCAGAAAGACATGCCTGGCGAAGAGGGCGCTTCGCATCATCCAGTCGCGGTCCTCGCGGGGGACCGTGCGCACGAGTACTTCGGCATTCCGAAGCCCCTCCAGTGTGTCATCCACGTCCTCAGGAAGCTCAACGACGACCGGGTCGTTCTCATGGCCTGTCTGCCCAAGCGACGGGTCCTCCCGTACCCGAATCGACCCGTCCAGCGTGCCGACGATCTCCCCGCCGTCTTCGTTCACGAGCACAAAGCGGCCCCGGAGATCCTCCCCCCATCTCGCCCCGACACGCTGGGGGTAATGGTGCGCCCCGTCTGGTGCGGGGGGCTGCGCCGCCGAGTCGCCCCAGCCACCGCCGCGGAGGTCCGTCGCGTACCCGGCGAGCACGCTGTGGAACAGCTCGACGTCCTCTGCGGCCTCGGGCGGTGCGGGCAGCGCGAGCGCAAACTCGGCGTCGTCCCGCGTCGCGTGGAAGACGTAGCGCCGCGCGCCGGAGGGCAGCACCGTGGCCGTGAGGGTCCGCGCGGGGTCGAGTGGCGCCTCGAACCCAGACACGCCGTCCGGGTCGTCGCCCAGACGCAGAACGAGAAGCACGTCACGCGCTGCTGCAGACAACGACGCGGGGATGGAGAAGGTGATGTATTCGAGAGCGATTCGGCCAGTGAACGTTCCGCTCGAATGAGAGGTGAGTGTCGCGTTCGGGATGGTGACGAGGACGTAGGCCTCAGAGGTTATGGACATGGCAAAAGGTTTGAAGCGCGGGTCCCCAAGTGCAGAATTCGAGGTTCTAGTACGTCGAGCCGCCAAGCAATGTCTCACGACGTTGTGGGCACCGGGCTGTGCAATGCAGTGCGAACGGTGCACAATTTACAATTCACGTGCATTGCCCACTGCGGAGGGGGCAGTGCACCAAAGGTAGATCTGTCGTACAAGTATCTCGGCTTACAATAGTCCTGATATAGTATTACACTTCCCATCCCTCAGGGGGAAGACCATCTATCACGGAGCGCTATGAATAAATAGTGGACGAATCAAGCTGGGTGACGTCTGCGGAGGTTTGAACGGGGTGAGCGGGATGCCCTGCCCTCCTTTAGCCCTTCTAAAGCATGCTCAGCTGACATCCTGGCATACAGTAGAACTGTCTAACTTGCCTCTAGCAGCCGCAGTTTCGGCAAGTCCCCTTCTCCTGGAGCTGGTTATCTCCTCTTCTAGCGGCTTCTCTCCCATCGACGTATTCGGCGCAGGCACAGGCACGGACTTGCGTATGGTCTCCCGACCGTACGTACGCACTGCGCGGTTAACGTAAAGTGCGCAAAGCACAACAGCACACGCAGCCCGTGCAGTGTGGGCGTCGAGCGGGGCAACCTCGTCCTGAGTCGAGGAACCATCTCTCTTTGCAGACGCATCTGAAAGATACGCGAGCCCGAGGGGTGAGAGGAAAGAGAAAAGGAGCACGTGAAGGTGGGCAAAGAATGGTTGAGCGTGCGTCAGCGTTGCGTACAACCCCGTCACGAGCGGTGCTGCCCAGAGGTCCGTCGCGGTCCATCCGTACGGAAGTAGCTCCGGAGGGGTGCTCACTTGCATCGGTGTGGGGCGCAAAAGAGAGAAGAGATTGGCAAAGAAGGGGCCGCCATTCGGCATGATCTGAAAGTGCGGTGAGCAACGGGGTACGGTAGAAGCGGTCGGACACGTACAAAGGCTGTCAGCAGTAGGGTGTATGGGGACGTCGCCACGGCCTGCGAGGCGTGTCCCGCAACCACCTTCGGAACCACGTTGCATAACAATATCGTGCGATGGAGCGCATGGAGTATGGTTAGGGGGAGTTCGGTGCGTACGGAAAGACTCGGGATCGTGGGCAACAAGTCGATCAACGCATGCGCGCTCAAGAATATCGTGGGAGAAGTGCCGGAGACGAGGAACGAAGGCTGTAAACCGAGCCACGGTGCTGCAACAGAGCACGATGAATATGCACTCCCCAGAAGTGGAGGGACTTGTGACGCACCGGAGATGGCCTCGCCACCGTGGACCATCACAAGCGTCGCAACCAAGTCACGAACACGGCTCCGCGACTCTGTCAGTTCTCCCACTTTCTTCCTGTCCTCAGGTATGCTACCTGTTGCGGATATCTTTGCAACGTGTTGGTCATAGTACAACTTCCGGACCTGACGGAGAGACACCGCGAGGCGGAGTGCAGCAACGACATCGAGCGCAGAGACCGGTGCTCCGAGCCATGCCAATGCAGGGACTGGCTGTAGGGCGTAGTCGTAAAAAGCGATTATGGGAGCAAGGAATGATGGCATGACTGGAAGAACGAAGGACTACCGCGTGTGGTGTGCGTGTACACAGAGTATTCGTTGACCAATTTCCAAATCAAGAGCTCACTGCTGCGGCACCAATAATAATAACTACAAGATCAACCCTCTATGTCCGACGTCACCAAAATCGTATCGGTCTCGCTTCCACTTGCCCTAACAGGCCCTTTCAGGTCAGGCGATGCGGCCATGTCACTTAGACTCGCAGAACTATCAGGTGGTCGCGGTGATTCATGCCCGGGCTTCCCCCTAGCATGCTGCACGAGTCTTTCGAACTCGGCCTTGTTCGCACGCTGGGTGTATGTTTAAGCATAACAAGCGCGCAGATAAAGGAGACACGCACTCGGTACTCGGTAAGATCGATCTTCAGAGGATCTTTTCTCGACGCTCGCCGATCTTCCTCCCAACGCCGCATCTCTAGTCGGAGCTCAGCTAGTCGCTTGCGCAGCGCAGGACTTCGGTCGAGGTTTGCGTTGTACAGTGAAACCCATCTAGAGAACGTCGTGAAGTTCTCACTCGTAGGAAGGGCAAATAAATCATGCTGACCGCTCGTGGCGCGAAATGAGCTGGGAGCGGTCGCCAGCGGTGGAAAGGTCTTGGGCGGCGAGAAGATCACGGATTTGTTTGTCTTTCAGGACAGTATACGAGGCTTTGGGAAGCGGGGTCACGGCCTCTACTTCTGCTTCGGGCCTTTCCCTGGGTGAAGAAACCCCACATTAGAGCCATTGACGAGGATGTTGTGGGTGTGTTGATATGCTCACTTGTCCTTTCCGTTTTTTTTGCCGTCAAGAAGCTTCGACCATGCATCCTTCTGCCCCAATTTACTTGAAGACACAATTTCACCACCCGATGAAATGGAGTAGTGTTTACAATTGGTGTCCAAATGAGCATTTATCTTCGCCATAGGGACACTCTTTCCACAGACGGGGCATTCGACGCTACCTTTGGAATTGTCTTGTTGTACAATTGAATGAGCTCGCAAACTCAGATGTAGAGACGGCCCTTACTCGTATCGGAGCAGGTGTCTTGCTCCACATCAGCGTTGGGCGTGTTGCTGTCGGGGTCATCACGCCCTCGGGATGGTCCGGGATTATCTTGCCCGCGTGACTGTTTCCGCGGCGAGACTGAATTCGACAGGACTGGCGTGTTAGGCTTATGCCTCTTTGCCGGCCGCGACGATTCAGACGCTGTTGTTCGTAGGTCTATGGCCTCATCGATCACTCGAAGCACGAAAGGTCTGCGAACGGTAGCACACATGAAACAACACATGGATGGCTACCACGTGAAACCAGAGAACGTGCCTTGCATCTTTCCATGCTGTAACGGCCTCTTCCATTGCTGGGTTGACCCTGAAGCTACTGATAGCAGCTTCTTTCCAACAGGTCGGACACGCTGGCTTCTCACTGAGTTGGTTGCGTGCACACTATAAGAGGACCGGCGGTGAGGAGCGTTGAGGTAGCAATGGTCACGCGTACTAGCGAGCAGAAGCAGTGTCCACAGGTGAGGACGACAGGAGCTTCATAGAGCTCCTGGCAGATCTTACAACGTAGTGCGTTGTCAAGTGCTCTAAGACCTGGTGCCGTGGATGTCGGTGGAAAATCTGTGGGATCTTGTATTTCCGTGCTATAAAGCAGTTCCTTGGGGTCGTTTTTCCACATAGTATCGCGCTGGTAGCAAAACTCGTTAATAAGTTCTTTGTTGAACGGTTGGCTGTGTCAGTCATTTAAATGAGATCGACGCGCGACAATAACGTGACATGATACACGTGACACTAGGCGCGTACCAGGACCCGAGCAGCCCCGCGGGTGTGTGCCCTTATCATGCCCTCTGCTCTCGCCTCCATCGTCGCCTTTTATGATTATGCGCTTCAGCCAGTATCGGCACTTGCATGGGTAGGCGATACCATCTCCATTCTAGATATCGCAGCAGCTTTCCGTCTTGCCTTGATTCTTCGTCAAGTGCGTGAGCTATTCCATAACGAACACATCGCGAAGACGTCCTCGAAGAATGGGAAAAATGTAGCTCAAACAGACATACCAGAGCAGCGGAGTCGTGTTCGTGACCTTGCGACGAATTTCATTATGGTTTTCGGTGGCGAAGCAGTCGTCGGTGCGTCTAAGCCTTGGTCGAAGCTATCATATCCATTTGAATGTTGTATCCGTATCGTCTATAGCACCTTACCTCGGCTTGCAACCATCTTTTTTCCTCTCCGGAAGTTACCCTTTCCTTTTCCTGGGCATAGGTGCACTCGTCGATTTACTGCCTACCGTCCCAGAGTTGTCATTATTTACCGAGTTGCCGTTGGCGGTCCTTGACGGTTTCACCCGCGCAACCTTCTTATGCAACTTCGTCCCGGCAATGATCACGACCCATGCTTCCCCTGCAGTCTCAAACTCCCCGTACACACTGCTGTTGACTACATTCGTAGGTCCCAGAAACACCAGTTCGGTTCCTTGAATAGCTGATCGGAGATAGGTCGCCGCTAATGCCGGCCCCTTCATTGTTAACGCTCTCTCCCTTCTACGTCCCACGCCAATGACTTTGACGACCCCGCCCGAGTTACTTCCCTACGGTTGGACTGCGACGGACCTATGGATTGCGCCCCTTGTAACTGGCTTGTATGCCACCCTAACGCACGCCCAGCCATTTTTCGCCCATCTCCATGCCCTCCTCTTCTCGTTTTTCTCCCCCTTGGGCTTGCCCCGCTTTCATCTAACGGCTCTGTCGTAGAAGGCGCGATCGTTCCGCTCGATGCCAACGACGCCCGTGCTGCGTGCGTTCTTGTCCTCTCCGCATTGTTCAGCCTACGAGCTGTGCGCTCGTTTGGCGTAGGAACCCCTCAGCCCGAGCCTGCTCGTGCGGCATATGTGACGAGCGCGCCGGTGTCAAATCTCAGTACTAGCGAGGGCAAACAGCTAGAGAAGGAACTTGCCGCTCGGGTTGCCGGCGCTGGGAAGACAGAGTACACTAGAGCGTCCCCATCAAGTCGTGAGTTCCTTCTGTCTTCCTTGCTTCGCGGAGGATTTGACTGTTTCTTAAGAGCTAAGGAGGACTAAGGAATTCTAGTGATATCACGTTTGCAGCCTTGCTTCCCCATAGCTTCCTATCACCGTAGGATGCGCCGAGCATCCTACGAAGATTTCTTGTCATCTAGAGCCCTTTATGGACTAGCGATTTTGTGTATAGTAGCGAAAGCTAGATATGAGGCCCGCATCCGGACGGGCACCCTTTGTATCCGATCTGCCACAGGGACATAACGTGAACCTATAACATTTGTCAGAATTCGGACACTTTAATGACACATTGACCTCGAGCCCTCAACGTTTGAGCACGTGGCCGAGGAATTGAGCCGCGGTCAGTGTGCCTGTGGCTGTCTCATCCGAGTTCTTTGTTTCTACTTTTGCTTTGTCTCAACATTTTGTGGAGGTCTTAGTCCAATGTGGCTTGCTGAACTTTTGTTACTCGTGCTTGTGGATCGACGCTTGTGGCGAGCTGACCACCGACGACCATATAAATGTCTCGATGATCCTCATCATCAGACCCCAGTTCCTTCTGTATCACCCTATCAATTATTATCGTGACATGTCGAGCGTCAATACGGTGCGTTCATATTCTTTGTACAGACGCTAGGAAACTCAACGTTTTCCAAGGTCTCTCCTGCAAACACCCTCGTTGGCAGTGCCAATGAATGTGCCCTAGATGCCCCTAGCAGACTATGGTGCCGCTTCGTGCTCACCATCAACCTATGGCCGAGCCGCTTCCTAGCACCTCGCCAGCAAAAGTACCACCCGATCGACGATAGAATCAATGAGACCCCAAGTTTTGCGAGCCTACGCAGACTGCTCCAGATAGACGCAAAATTAGCTTCTGAGGACATGAACAGTCTGCCACACACTAGGCCGCCTTCGTCGCCTTGGTATCACGGCAGGTACAAATGCGCCGAGATTGTGTGTTCCACGTCCATTATTTTTCGGCGTGGTTCTCGACACTAACAATGATATTAGCGTCGTCCAGAGTCGACCGAAGACGACGTCCTGCGAGTCAAGATGTACGAGTCCTTCACCCAAGTGACCATCTTCCTCCCCAGCGACTTCAACGGCGTCGTCCAGCGCCTCGGGCACTCGGGGAGGAGCATCTCGTGCTCGCCCGCAGCTCTGGATCTCAAGGAATACATCCGCTTCACTGGTGCGGCGGACGAGACGGAAGATCAGGTCATCGTGCATACCGAAAAGGTATTGCATGTTTGCATCGCGGGCCTCGACCCTCCGGTCGCCCGCACCGGTCGCATCCGGCGCAATTCTCATTAGAACCAGGCGCGCTCCACCCGTTGTCTCGCTTTCCGCAGCGGGCGGGCTATTTAGTATTATTTTATAAGTTTAATAATATCGTATCTTTGGGAGGTGTCTGCTGTAATTTATAGCTTGATTTATACCGCAATCCCGTTCTTCACGCGACCCATGTCTGCTTTGACTTGACTTTGTTGGGAGACAAGATGATTCCTGGACTCAAGGCTTACTTCTTCCGCGGCTGTTCTGGTAGGCAAGAACTTGGCCGTGTGGGTTATACTTGGGATATTTTATTCGCACTCCTTTTGTTACCAAGTGGCGAATGGCTCGGTTGTGACTGGTAGCCGGTTGATTCATCTGCAAGTTCCTGACTTGAAACGCAGGGCTGGTATCCACATCCACAATTCTTTGCCCAGCGAGGGTTTGTTTCCGTTAGGTGATGAACCGTCCGGGCATTGTGTCGCAGGCTCGCGGCCATAACCTTCTACCCGCGGTCAGTGTCCTCTCTTCTTGTAACCATGGTACTCTCGGTGGGATCTTTCCCCGGAAGCAACCACCTGGCATATCGCTCGTAATTTATCCGGGGACCCTCCTCCTAGGTGGACCTCCTTCCCGGGCAAGTTCCCAGACAGAAGGCGTCACCAAGGGGCGATCTTTTTTTTCATGCCGGGCTGAGGCATTGCCTAAAGCATCTATGCATCCGGGTAACTTTTGAAGTACCCCTTTGGGTAACCGGGGGGCTGCAAATTCGTTTCCGGTGTCCACGGGAGGAAGGCCGCGGCCGCAAAGACACGCCATCAAAACATAACTGCATACTATACTTAAATCTGTGGCCCATTCCTGTAACGCTTCGGGCCGAGGTCCAAGCAGTTTTCCATGGTCCTGACCGTGAGCAAGACTCTTCCACATATGGTTGCGAAGCAGAGTACGCAGAAACCCACCGGGCGAGAGTCTCTCTCACCTCATCGTCCTCATTTAATGCTTCCGAACTAATGCCTCCGCCTTCCGATTATTACAGGGGCTGTAGGGCCAATCGTAATATGTCTAAGTATGTAACGACAATTCCTCGTCGTTCGGTACTTGTTCGGTGCGAAGGCGGTCTTTCGGATGTGAGTATCGATCGTATCATAGCGTTTGTGGCCACTACTCCGAGTCGTCGCGCTGCTACCAATCACTTCGCGGGTGACGACCAAGGCGAGGTCGCTATTCACTCGACTCTTACAGTCATACGTAGTCTGTATCATGGTTGATGTTCCTATTGTGCCTTGTCTCCGGCCTCCCTTACGACTTCCCTTCCTCACGCGATCCGCCCTCACTTAACTTAACCTAGTGTCGAGCCAGGCCTCACGTTTCCGGATTGATCATGGGTCCATTGAACTCGCTACCCAGTCTGTGCTGCTTCCTCGATGTGAATGGGCTGTTAAATTCAGTTATTGGCTTTTCTCGTGCGTTTCTACGTGCACCGCTTTGGTGCGTCGGTTAGCTGGAAGCACCCATGGAAACCCACGTACATCCTCTCGATCCAGTCCCCTATGCTGCTCCCCTCCCCTCCCCATCTCATCAACGAAACGTAAATAGCAAATTGGCAGAGTGATGGGGATTCGACGCCTGACACAGGTGCGAGGAGATCCAATCTACGTCGCCCTCTCGTTACCTAACGAGAGTAAATGGGCATATACTGGGTAGAAGAAAGTCGTCAGCAGCACTCTCCTGTAAGAAGAGTATGGCGACGATGGACCGATCCAGTGGCCATCGCTCGGCGACCTCCATTGAGTGCAGTTGTTTGCTCCGAGGAGCAGTCTCATTCCCTAGATGTCCGGACTCTGAAACCGAGTATGGCGCTAGCTTTGGCTGTGTTTAACTTCATATCACACGCGGCACGATAAGGAGCACGATGGCTATGATTAGGCAGTCCACTACGCTTAAGGCGAACCGCAGCACCCGAACCACTGGCTTTCGTATAGCACCTCTAGTAGGCCATCCGAATGGCTCCTTAGTACTCCCAACTTGCGTCCTCATCGGTTTATGAGCGCTACGCGGCGGGTGGCGCGCCACCTTCTAGCTACGAACGGACTGCCTTTGGAAGAGGTAGACGAGTCTCTGGATAATCATTGTCCTGTTAAGATGGCTCAGCTTGAATCTCCAGGGGAATGGAGTTAGCCCATCACCCAACACTGCAGTTTCCGTGGACGATGGTAAGGAAGCACGCTCACAGGCGGTTGTTATCACCATGTAAAGCGCGCGAGCCCTCCACCTATACAACCACTGGTGCCTAAATGGAGATTCGGGGGACCCAAGGAGACGCGAGGTTCAGCAGCAGTAGTTCCTTTGGCATTTCCGAATCCCTGGTGCCTACACTCGCAGACTGACGCTTGGAGCTAAAATTTATGGGGACCCGGCACTGACAGCTTCCAAAGGAGAACAATAACCGCGTTAAGATTAAAATCTGTATGGACTCGGGGGTGACCCTATAAGGACCTTGCAAGGCAAATACCCGCACGCTGCTAAGGGAGCGGACACAAAATTAGTATCCGCTATTCAACACAACGGGCTGCCAGAGGTGTCGCCAAGTAGTTGTGAAGGAGAGAATGGGACTGCCGTCACAATACCGAGAAAGCTGTTGGGCCTAGCACAGCGAATGATCGAGCACAAACAGCTCAGCGCGGGTGCGTTAAAAAAGCGGATCATTATGGCCATGTCACCTGCCGTGTGCCAGGTAACCGGGGGACGAATTGAGATAACGCCGCTCGCCGCCAAACATTCCACCATTACTGTACCGCGTGTTCGTAAGTACAACGAATGGAATGATGCGACTTAAGGAGGGGGGCCGGCAAATTCCGCGGATGAATGCCCGGTGAGTTCGGCGCCGTTTGGCACCGGACCGGAAACCATTCTTCTACTTCCAAGCAAGCAGACTGGGATCCTTGCTGGGATCATTGGGTCTGGCTATAAGCCACCAGATGAAACGCGCCAACAAAAAGAACGCGAGAAGTCCTCAGGCCTCAGGCGCGGTGTGTTGGGCGTTGTGGGAAGGAAATACAAGGCGGACCGGGCATGAGACGAACGCTTGCCTCGACTTGTTACCTAATTTGGAAGTGGATCCGAAGGAAGTCGTTTTGTTGTTCTCAAGTACAAGGAGACCCTTTAAAGGGCCCCTCGTCCTAGCTTTATAGCAAGGTGCATCTTCTCTACCCTCGCTCCTCCTCCTCCCGTCACACTGGACCTCTTCCCCCACAGGTTTGTTCGTCTATTCAAATTTGGTCTCATGTTCCGTTCAGCACCGAGTCCGCATTCTGTGAGTAGTGCTCGCTCTTACGACACCACCTGCTGACGATCGACCAGTCTTCTTCACTTTCTTCCACCGAGGATTCTCCAAAGCATGTGCGCATTTGCACTTGTTTTCACGTCGTACTGTCTTGACCTTCTCTTACAGTTCGGAAGCCTTTGCACTGGCACCCACAAGATTCATTACCGACCACAGCAGCAATGGGACTTTACAACGGATGCAGACGACCGACCCGTCGATCTTTCCCTTGTTCTTCCGCACTACCGTGCCCGCAGCCAACCCACGGGGCATCAGATGAGCATGTACATTCATGGCAGTGGAGAAATCAAGTCTACGATTGTATGTGGCGCTAAACTACGCTAATGGCGTCACCGCTAACCCTTTCCCCATCTATCCAGTGCCGTCAGTCCTCTCGCACGCCCTTCTTCCTGTCCTATCGACTCTTCGGGTACCGCACCCGTTACGCTCTACCTTCCATCGGACTTTTGCGGAAGAATCTACCTCTCTTCGCTGTCGAATGTCTCGCTCTCGGCGGGCTTCACGAACCACATTCTCCCACATGTCCGGTTCGCGCCACTTTCCAACTCGCAGTACAAGATCCCGGGCGAGCACGACGAGGATGGCTCCGATGAGGTCGAGATTCAGGCGACCGGCCGGATCACACTCCGGATGTGGGACGTCGTAGAGGGTACAGCAGAGAGTGTCGCACGTGAAGCTTTGCGCAAGTTTTGCCGTCGCGTTGCTAGCTCAAAAAGCTTACGAGCCGGGCAGCGAGCCCAACAGGCTATTGACTGGGATTTTCTCCTCGATGACTGATCTTTATTTCATTAATGGCACCCCTCCTGCGGGATGGTCGCCTTTCTGTGGCATATTTCGTTCTTGCATTTTCTTCTTCATAATGCTCATTCAAACCCCCATTTGTAGCAGCACTACCAAACTGTATCATCATCCCATCCGCCCCATCATGTATCCCCCTTTCCCTCGCCGATATTACGGGACCTTGGTCCCACACATGTTCACGTTGTCTCCGGTTAGACAGTTACATACATATACATACCCTTATTTTACGATTACACACGTTACGCGGTCTATCATAATAGAATACGCGAATTTATATATCCCTCTCGTGATACGTCATACAGGATTGCGATGACCGCACGACGGTTAGCGACGTCCTGCACCCTCAAGACATGTCTCCAATACGTCCACCAGTGCCGGGTTCTCGAGCGCTGCAGCAACGCGCTCCTTGTCATTTAGCTGCTTGTTAACTGTGCGAACATTCATCTTGATCAGTACCATAGACGCATACAACCAGCAACGAAACTACAGACCTGCGTGCTCACTCTGATGCGAACCAGGTTTGACCCGGATATCGATTTTAAAGCGGGTTGGTAGGGTGCGGAGAAGGCGAACGCGAATAGACAGTCCAATAAGGGTGGACATGCCGCAGTGCGGGACGGTCGGAGTGAACTCCACAAGTATGTGGTTAGGGGTCACCGTGACCTGCGGGGCAGAGACGACGGCCAGCTGCTCTAGCGTCATCGAGCGGTGCTCTGGGTCGCTGATGGAGCGTATCAGATCTAGGAGGGCACTCAATTCTGACTCAAGAATGTCGAACAGATGGAAAGATCGCACCAAAGACTTCATCTGCGTCAATCGGCTCTGGTTCGCCATCCGAGTCGTAGAAACCGGAATCGTCATCCCCATCCGATAGCCATAGAGATTGTCTGGCTTGAATGGTTTTCCTACGGACTATCGGCTGAGTGGTCGCGACGATGGTCGGGTTGGGATTGAAGATCTGAGAGTCCATGACGGGCCGGTGTGACCGGTGTGTGTGAGAGTCGCGTGCGCTTTCTTTCGAGTTGCAACTCAGGGGACACGCGCTCTCTCGTCGCTTTCTCAACATACTCGAACTACTCACTTGCCACCTTATTCGCCCCAAAAGCGCAGGAATGCCGCCCAAGGTACCGCCATACACCGCTGTTCCAATTTGACGCGATACTGACGCGCTCTGTGCTGCCCCTGCCCAAAGAGGAAACGTGCTGCACCCAACGCTGAGGCTTCCGCACCGAGGTCCACACGAAGTTCTACACGCAATGCAAAAAAGGAAGGCCCCAAGGGTAAGTACGCGTAGTCTCCTCGACTGTATTCATCAGGGATTCCATCTTTAATAGCGAGTGCCCCCTTGAGCACCCCCGCAAGGTGCGGTCGATGACCCCTTTCTGGATAAACCTCATTCACCGGCACACGTTTGGCAGGCCAGATATCTCTGATGAAGACGAAGTAGACGCGCTTCCTCGTCGCGCCTTACCCCGCTCCGCTAACACCACAACCCCATCGTCTCAGGAACTTTCAGCGCCCCCGAACAAGACGTCCAAAACCGGTGATACTACTAAGCCCAAGGCCACCAAGGAAAAGGCTGTAAGGTGGGCCCCTGTTTCACGAAGCTCTACATTAATGTAACGGATCAAAACTGTGAGCTTCCCCTTGTGATCCACATACGTTCTCTAATATGTGTCGCCCAGGACTGTGGACTCATCACGACAGAAAACCTCGAGGAGGGAAGTCTCAAGGAGAACCGTAAGCCTTACTTGGTCCTTTCTCAGTCCATTGACGACCATTTCTGCGCCAGGGATGATGATGTAAGCGATGCCCTCCTCTTTCAAGTAGGCGTCTAACGGTACCGGACTTCCGAGGGCAGGAACCCGCTGGTCGTAAAAGGTATATCTCCTCGCGTGCGGTCTTTTCCTGGTTCCCCCTTCGTACCGCCACGAACTACGTCGCGTTGCCTCCTTCTTTCCCTTTCCCATCATCTCCGCGCTGGCAGCCCATACCCGTTGTTCCGTGACGCAATTTTTCGGTCGTCACGTCGCCAAATGCATTTCCGCTCCCTCTTATGCTGTGCAAGTGGAGACACCTTTGCTGATGCCGTTGCCCCAAACAGTGGTGCTGCGAAGAAAGGCCCTTCAGAGGCTGCGGTTGGTCCCTTCCTCCCCTGACTGCATCGCCTAATCTTAGCGCGCGCTAGAAATCCGAAGCGTACTCTGAACGGCGGGCTGAGGCACTGTTTTTCCAATTTGCTGATGAGGACAGCCCGGACGTCATTGGCGCTGAGGGATTCGAGCGATTATGTAACGAAGCACAGGTGCCCTTCGACGGAGCTTTGCCGCTATTACTCTCGTGGCAACTCGATTCGCACGAGATGGGTAAGATCTCAAAGGAAGAATGGATGAAAGCCACCGCCGTATTGCGGCGAGTGACTTATCTGCACACGTAGTCACCCATATCTAACGGGTTTTAACTCAGGGTATCATCATTAGCCTCGCTCGCGATAGTTTTGAACGATCTCAATGACCTTATCGTGCTGGGCAAACGAGCAGGACGCCCAAATAATTCACATGTGAAGTCGCAAAAGGGCGCAGCTTACAACCCGATGCGCTATGAAGGTTACGTCGCGGATTCCCAGAAGGCCTTCGCGTCTTTCTACAACTTCTGCTTTGCCCTCGCCAAGCCTGAGTAAGTGAAGTTCTTGCCCTTTCTGACCACGAAGTTTACACAAGCCTTGAAGGGGCTCGAGAAATGTCGACATGGAAACTGCATGCGCGCTCTGGTCAGTTGTATTAGCTCCCCAGTTCCCACTTATCGCAGAGGTTACCGAGTTTATCAACGTGAGTAGTAGGACACGCGCATATCATCGCCCGCTGACACGTCATGTATCTCGCAGACCACTGGGACATACAAGGGAGTAAACAAAGACTTATGGAGCATGGTGCGTGCTCATCTACTACGTTGCACCAAATACCACAATACTATGTACAGATGCTCGAGTTCTGCCGGGACACCCGACCTGATCTATCGAACTTTGAAGCTGATGGGGTTAGTCGCATCAGTCGTCTCTGAATCGTCGCCTCCTAAAAATGTTTTACATTGCAGGCGTGGCCGACCATCATTGATGACTTTGTGAGGTGGAAGAACGCTCGGGCCGACGACCGGCCTGCGGAAGCTGTGGATGGTGATTCCTCCTAGCTAGAAACCCCCCTTTTATGCGCAACGTTTTACACATCAGTTTTGTTCAATTTCACTTACGCATGTTACACAAGTTCTCCATTTCATAATATTTTGCCCCTTTTGCACCGTTTCGAGCTTTGACCTCGGGGACTTCGGTTAGGAGGTGTTGCTGATGCATCAGAGAAACACATCATATCTCTCTTTGGACCCATTCTGGTAACAACTAACGCTAATTCTGACGCTGGCCACACCCCTGACACGGCGATCGTGAGGTTATCGTTTTAGAACTGGGTTCGTCTGACACTGTGTAACATGGCAGACGCATGTGCCACTGACTAGTCCCGACTCTTCTGTGCCAGGCGAACAGCCCCTGATGCGGGACAGTATCGCCACAAAGCCAACAACTCTGACCGAGAACTCCGAGTAGGGCTCAGATCCCTAGAACACAAAGCGTCTTTGACTACGCGTCAAGAAAGCCCCGGGGGCCACTGCACCCGTCAAGCGATAAAAATGTGTGTACCTAGCCATGCGTGCCTTGCATAGCTCAGGGCGCGTGCCTTGCGCAGAAGCGACCTGCTACTGACTCGCCGATCCGCGGCCTCCAAAAAATACCGACATAGTGTGCCATTGCCGACGCGTACAAGTGTACTGGAGGGCCTGGCACTCTAATGTCCCCGATGTCGACCCCTTTACCGATCTCAAGACAATCGACCCACAAGAATGCAATGTAAAAAGAACCGTTTTTCCGAGCTGTGATTGCCAGTGGGACGGCGACGGTGCGCCATTCGGAAGGATCAATCAAAGAGCTGTACAAGCTGGCGTTTCGAGTGGCCTAGTGGTTCGGGAAAACTGGCCTATATAAAACAGTACAACGGTACGGAGATAGCTTACTGTAAGGTACACCAAACTTCGTCGTGGCAACGTGCTACATACAAAGTGGACTATCGATCAATAGGGTCATCGATCATCGTCGGAGCAAGCGTGATGCCACGAATGATCCGGCGAGGGCGGTGATCACAGCCCCGACGAGAGGGGTACGTAGATCACGAACTACGGCGAGCCAAAAGAGCACGGTCTTTTTGAGGCTACCTCATCAATCAGCGGAGTGTTTTTCGAGCGGGAGGCTCGTGAAATGTTTACCTCAAAGTGCGGCGAACGCGATTGTCTAGCATCTCGTACACGCCCGAGCGCAAGACTTCCTTCTTGAGGAGGAGGACCGGTCCGTCGTCGGGGAGCACCCAGGGGCATCCACTCGTAGCAGGGTCTGGGTCCGTCGCGGCGCGAAACACGGCACCCGCGATGCGCTTGACGGGCGTCAGAGGCACGCCCCGCGAGGAATACCTTCAGCTTCCAGTCGATAATGTGGGTGTCTGTAGCGTTTGGTTGGTGTTACGAGAAGAAAGGGATCGGGATAAGTAGTACCTGCGAACCACGGGTGAATGCACGCGGTGCGGATGTTTTCGCCGGCTATGATGGGGTCCAGGGAGCGCATGAGACCCAACACTGCGTGTTTGGACGCAGTGTATTGTTGCGCGGAGAAAAACCCGACCCAAGAAGCTGCAAAGGGCGGTGACATACTATTTCGAGGTCCAAAAAGACAGTCCATCTTACCGACAGATCCAATCATGACGAGCGATTTCCACGAATCTGCAGTGCGGTTGTGCTTCATGTAGTACATTCCGAGATGGACGGCTAAAGCACGTCACTATGTGGACTTTGTGAGGAACGAGAGAGCTTACTGTAGAATAAACCGATCAGGTTTACTTCCAAGGTCAATAACTTTGGTGCGACGGGCTTGCCGTCGACAAACTGGACGTTTCCATGGCACACCTCTGTGTTTTCAAGGATCCCGGCGTTGGGGATCTGCGCGCAAGTAAAAGTTAATGGCTCGCTGAACGGAAAGAGTCATTATTTCTGCCCACCACAATGTCAACGGCACCGAATTGTGCGACTGCAAGGTCGAACAATGCGACTTGGTCCTCCCACTTCACGACGTTACACTTGATAAAGGACGCCGTTCTGTGTGGCGAGGATCAGCTCATCGCCGAACGGGTTCCCCCACATTCAAAAACGAAAGGCACTGCATCTCAGCTCAAAACTCGACGTACCCGCCCTCTTCCTTGATGGCGTCGGCGACGGCCTCTGCACCGACCGTGTCCAAATCTCCGATCACGACTCTGGCCCTATATCAAGCCCGGACGACTCAGTAATTTACACGAAAGGGTCCCCTTGACGCAAAGGGGTTGCTCACTCACCCATGTCTCCCAAATGTTAGCGCGGTCTCCTTCCCAATCCCGCTCGCAGCACCTGGATAGGAGTACACGGTTTGTCAATCGCATTGTTCCACTCGCTATCATCCTGACGCACCAGTGATGACCACGACCTTGCCCCTGACCCGCTCGGCGTAGGTGAACAACTCATCATCGGTGATTGGGGTGGGCATGTTGGGATACTTCCCTCTCTGCCCTTGTGCCAGCATTTATTACGACAGATCATTGATTTTCATAACCTAACTGTCAGATAAAGCCGGTAAACTGGTTATTGAAGTAACCGGTGGAAGGCCAGCGTGTGAAATCCGCTCATTGTATTCCGGTTCTTTCTCCCCTTTGAGTGGACAGCTGCGATCTTGAACCTTGTGGCGTGGCGAATCTAGATGGACGAATACTTGCAATTGTTCCATCTTGAAGAGAAGGTCCCTCCGTTCGACCTTCAACCAGCCAAGAGGGGTCATGATCCCCGAGCCCGATAACGTCTATGTGTTCTTCCCCTGGCATTTGGTTCCGTGGGATGAAAGGTGCCGCCGCTTTATCACCTCGCCCGGTGATGAAGTTCGTATCAATCCGACAAGCACGGGTGACCAGATAGCCTGAGCGTGCACTTGCAGTACCTGTATTCTTTGAGATGTCAATCAAGTGGGCTGTCAGACAGATGGCCTGATCAGGCAACGGCCCGAGGGCCCACGGGGAGGTTCAGGAAGCGCTCAAGTTGTTATACGATAAAGGCTACAAGGAGTGTCCCTACAAGGAGTGTCCCATGACTGAGTCCTTTTACATTAGGCAAATCAAGCTCTCGGGTACCCCACCGTTGGGTAACAAATTAGCTTGGACGCGCCCCATGATTTCACGCACCTCCGTCTCCGCAAAAACGGCAGCCTCCTTTGCAACGACGAGCTTTTCCTCGAGCTCCTCGGCTGTCATAGGTCGCAGTCTGCCACTCTCGGATTGCACCGTGCCCAGCGCGTCGAACTTTTGCAGCGTCCCACCTGTACGAGGTGCGAAACCGTGTAGATCCCAGCCCGAGTCATTGAACGCGAGCACAGCCCGAACGGCGGCAGTGTTGATATCGCGATGAAGTTCCTCGAGCTTGGAGAGCTGCACCTCCATCCAGCGCGCGCGACGTTCGAGAGCAAGCGTGAGGGCAGCGACTTCGTCTTTGCCTGCACCAGTATGCGATCGGTCCTCACTACCGTCATCAAGAAAGTCGTCTCCTTTGAGCATATCGCGCAGCACCCCGTCGAAAGACGAGCTATCGTCCCATGTTGTACGGGGCAGCAGTCGAAGGAGATCAGATATCGTTTGGGTGAGGGTCTCGAGAAGTTGCTGAAAGGATGAAACCGCATTGTCGACCGAGCCAGAGGGCATGTTATTTGCAAAAGATCCGCCTCCAACGGACAGAGCTGAGAGTGCATGAGCTAGAGGACCGTATTCAAGCGTCATCTTGGACGCTGGATTGAGTTTCTGAACATCGAAGAAAGGGTGGTGAACAAGGTCCATCATTGGGTATTGGCGCTCGATCTCCGCCAATAGTTCCCCGACGGGCGTTGGGTCGTTCGTCGTCCTTTCCACGGATTGACCGCGGGAGCTCGTTGAGTTACTATCCAGGACACTGGTGCTGCTTTTCTCTGGATTGAATTGCGGTGCTTCGGATGCTGTAGCAGATATCAAGACAGATGGGGTCTCTGGCATTGATTCGTCCTCTTTGGGGATCCGGATGAGCTTTGTAACAGGACGGTTTTTCTTGGGCATCTTGGAAAGGACGGGGCCTTGGC
The DNA here is from genome assembly GCA_021527035.1 of Lactarius vividus. NCBI lineage: Eukaryota > Fungi > Basidiomycota > Agaricomycetes > Russulales > Russulaceae > Lactarius > Lactarius vividus. The sequence goes on along the minus strand of JAKELG010000072.1, from coordinate 132,406 downwards.
TGGGCGGAGGGATGGATAGCGTAGATGCAGGCACAGAAGTTGGCGTAGATATTGACTTCGGAACTGGTACGGATCTTGCGTTTGATCGTCGTGTGGACGCAGACGACCCAGGCGGCACTTCCGCCTTTTGTGATTTTCCGGACGGATTCGCCTTCTTTTGCGCCTCTGCCCTGGCGGCTTCCTCCTGTAGTTCTCTCGCCCTCTCGCGTTCGCGTTCCTGTTTCTCCGCTTTCTCCCTCTCCAACTTCTCTTGCTCTAGCTCCTTCTCCATTTTCTCCAGCTCTTTCCGCTCTCGCTCCAGCCTCTCCTTCTCCGCCTTCTTCTCCGCCCTTTCACGCTCCTTTTCTGCACGACGCTTGGCACGTTCTGCCGCACGCTCAGCGGCAGCTGCCTTCTTTTCCGCGCGTCGTACGGCCTTTTCGTGTTCTTGAGCGCCGTCGCCGTTGGCACGGGTCTCAACGGGGAGGTCGGACGAAGCGCTGGGAGGCTGTGGAGGCTGCGCCGTCAGCGCGGGAAAATCGGAGGACGAGAGCAGCGGCGAGGGTGAGCGCGCGGGGAGCACTGTACATAGAGATAAAGGTATTTCGGGGTGAGGAAAGAAGAAGGGAGTGTATGTCAGCGTCCGGTCACTAGTGAAGCACACCAGAACGAGCGAGGCAGGTTCATACGAACAGTCAAATTACGTGTGAGAGGGTGCGAATTACAGAGAAGAGGGACGAGATCATGCACGAATGTCGTACGTGTGACGCAAGACATACCATCTTATGAAGGCATTGCGCTCGGTACACCATACACAGGCCGCCGTCTCAGAGACAAGAAACGAGACTCACCGTCGTTTGCCACGTTGCTCTGCAAGCCAGGAGGATACGCAAGGCCGGGAGGGGGGCCATATGCTTGCGGTGCAAATGCTTCCTGGGGTGGCACTTGTTGCAGGCCAAAGCTTGCTGACATGATCGCAGGGTCACTAAACTGAGGTGGCTGCTGCTGAGCAAAGTGATACTGCTGCTGCTGCTGACTGTGAGACTGTTCTTGGTCTGTGACAGAAAAAGAAAGCAAGTCATGTTACGTAGGTAACAGTACATGGAGCGGAAAAAAAGCCATTCCAATGTCAACGGTTGCTACGATATTATACGAAAAGTGACCTCCTACCAACTAGCGCAGCATTCCTCGCCGCATTCGTGCGTTGTTGCTGTTCTCGACTGTTCTGAATGAACTCACGGAGAGCAGCTTCGCTGATGCCAGTATTTTGATCGAACGGCTGGAACCGACCGGACGAAGGTAGGTGTTGATAAATTTGACCATGTACCTGCGCCTGGGCTTGAGGGACTAGTGGAGAGCTCGCCGCAGAAACATTGCGTGAGTGAAGAGGATGGGTATGATATTGATACGATGACCATTGAGAAGATGGAGAGCCAAGTTCAGTCGGGCTGGGGCCGAAAAGGTGCTGTCCGTGGCTGGTACTTTCAGTCGGGCTCAACGGTGTCGATGATACTAGTGGGCTTGAAGCCGAACTATGGTTACCGTTTTGCCGCGCGCTTCTTGCAAAGCCAAACCTTGACATCTTGCGTGAAGAATCGTCACCAAGCGCCGATCGTCTCAAAGCTGCTGATGGGTCTGACTCGTTGCTTTCTGCGAATGGGTTGAATGACCCGGTGTAAGAAAGTGCAGGAGACGCCTGGCTTGGCACTGGAGAGCTGTGTGGATCGTAGATAGGGCGTTGCGTGTGTGAGAAGGTAAGCCCAGGAGGGTGCTGTGTTCGTAGTGCAGGAAATGCATCTATAAATGAACCATGGAATGGTAAAGTAGCCTCAGGGAGCTCCGATGCGTTGTCTTCCAATTCTGCCTCAGCGAGCTTCGGGTCGAGATTGAAACTGAATCCACCGAACTTGCCGTCCACTTCTGCAAGGTTCTGTAGTGTACGATCGAAGTCAGGGAAGGGACTCGTGCCCATCGAAGGAAGCGCAGATTCACGGCGAGCCTTGACGTCATTGAGGAGGGCTTGGACTTGACTCGACATTTGGTAGGAAGGGACACCAGGTGGGCCGCGACTACTCGGTGGGGGAAGACCTGGGGGGACCGCAGGCAGTCCTGGGGGAATCGCTGGGGTAGGAGCTGGAGAAAGAGACGTTGCGTCTTGGGATCCAGAGCCTGCATCGGATTCGAAGGTCACCGAAGACGTCGGGGATCTTGGTGGCACAGGAACAGGGGGTGACGCTGGCTTCTGCTTCATGGCCTTGCTATTTGCAGGGGTGGATGGGCGAGAGGCAGACCCAACTGAAGAAGTCTTCGCAGAAGAAGCCTTAGCATCCCTGAATTTCCAGGACACTGGCTGCGCTTCTGGGATCTCGGGAGTCACAGGTGTAACTGGCCTAAGACGAGCACCCTTTTCCCCTCTCCGATTAGACCGAGCTACAATAGATACCGCTGTTGCTGGAGCAGTGTTGGTATGGTTATTTAACGGTGTCGTGGCCAAGGGCCTGTCGTGAGACGATTTCGCCCACGAGGCAGACCGGGGCAGCCGAGCTAGGCGAACTTGAATAAGTAAGTGCTCCCATCGGGTGAAGGCAACGCACACACCTGACGAATCATCCGCCTTTTTGCCTAAGACGATGCTCTTTCTGGTGACCTCCGTGTCCTTGATGGTATGTTGCCTGTCACAACTGTCAGATAGCAGCCAAAAGAAGGCATTGCCAAAGCACATACAAAGTGGTGAGGTCCTCCTTGGTGAAGCAATCTTTCTCATCTCCCCACTCGTGTAGGTTCATACAATTGTGATCCGGGCAATTGACACCACGCAAGAAAGACATGCAATACTTAGTCGTACCATAGCTTGCACGCATGATCTCGTTGCCACCGCCAGGAGACGCAGACCCATCGACTGCAGCAATGCAGCGAACAGCGTCTTCTTTGCGGTGATAAGTGATGTATAACCCTACGACGGGCACTTGTGTTCCCGGAGGTGTGCGCTTTACTATAATGATCTTAGAAATGCGGCCATACTGGCCGAAGTAATCGTTTGAACGTAAAGTGGAAATAAGCTTGGGCAATTAGGTGAGTCCAAAATCCAAGAGCATGCTATTAGAAGGGCGTACTTCTTCCTTGGCAAAGCGAGGGCCGATGCCTACGACATATACCACGTTACGCTGCACCACTCGAACATTGGCCAGGTGACGCCGGCCGAGTGTGTCAAGGTCCTTTCGTTCGCGTTCACGCTGCTTTTTCTGCTGGACCAAACGCCGTTGACTATAAAACAGAGTGCCGAATTAAGATGAGCCGACAAACAAACGGAACCACGCACTCGTCTTTGTTAATTGGTTTCATTTGACCAACTTCGTCAGAGTAATCCCTCCTACAGGCAGGGCACTTGTTGTTGAGGTTCCTTCGTATGTGATTCCAGCAAAATCGGCAGATCTAGAGCGCGATAGAATATTCAGAAGATAGAAATGAGACGAAAAAGGGGGAGATAGGTACTTGGTATTCGCACTGGCAAGGTTTGAAGTTGAGGTCAGAGATATCCATCTCCTCGAGGCACAAAGGGCATTCCTTCGCCTCCTACAGACGGGAGAGATGTGATGTGATGGCACAATTGATTAGGGCATAGATGCAAACGGAGAAAAAAAAAAGCCGCCGAACCTCCTCATCGCTCCAGTAGGCATCCTGTACGCCTGTAAGGACAGAGGACTTTGCTTGCAGAGATACACCTGCATGTACCACAGGGGCTGGGAGGGATGGATGGGGTTTAAGAGAAGACATTATGTGGCGAGATGAACACGGCGGAGGAAAATGACGAGTGAGAGGGATTGAAACAAAGGCGAAACGACGCGACAATGAGGTGCAGCGCCCTCTTTCCCACGCTCTATCAAAGGAAAGATAATCCCGTCACACATGTCACAGTCACCCTCATTTCATTCGTTATGGCCGATCCTGAACTCGCTGCTCTTCGTGCTGCACGTCTCAGTCAACTGCAGAATTCTGGAACAGATGGAAATGGTCAAAGTGTCGGCTCAAGTGAGGATGCAGAAAAGAGGCGAGCAGAGGACCAGATGAGGCGCGATCTCCTCGCCACCGCCCTCGAGCCTGCAGCTCGTGAACGTCGTATGTCCCTCTTTACATGTCCCCTACCAGTATAGACTACATTTGCATCTACAAGTTTCCCGTATTGCACTCGTGTCCCCCGCAAGATCCAAGCAGATTGAATCCATCCTCCTTCGAATGGCGCAATCAGGGCAGCTTCGGGGACGCGTCAACGAGGAGCAACTCATCAACCTGCTCGAACAAGCCGATGAGGCCCAGAAGAAGGCTTCGGGCAATGGTACAATCGTTGTATGTACGGTTCTTTCTACTCCCGTCCTAACTAACCCGCTGTGGTCAGTTCCAACGACGAGTGGACGTGGATGACGATGACGATTTTGATCTTTGAGAATTGCTGTATCATATGTATTTACCCACAGAGCTACTTTCGCTTTTGTTTCCTTGCCCATCTCTTCTTCGCAACCCTGACATCTCTTTCAAACCGGCCCTTTTTCCTCTGCTTCTGCCCCTCAGTCATATCCTCACCATCCTCCCGTCCCCGAATTCTGGACCGTGTGAGAGCCCCATCCTTACGTCCCCTTTGCCCTCAGTTCCTCGTACCCATCTCCAGCAGAAGTCTTGCCTCTGCGTTCCTCCCTCAGAACATCTGCAAACTCATCCTCTAATCCGCCACCCCTCCTCTTGCCCACGATCCCCCCAGCACCTCCGAGGGCAATATCCTCTTCGTCCTTCCTTCGACGCCGTTCGTCTTTCTTCTTGAGTACTAATCGTGTCATATTCTCCTCTTCGAATTCGTCCATCCGCCGCAACTCGCGCGCGCGCGCGCTCTGCAAGGACGGTACGATGCCCAAGCCGGTGGCGGACTCCAAGAATGGCTGCTCAGGATCAAGGTGCGCGAGCGATGCGAGGGCATGGGTGGGTGGAGGACGGCGTGCGCGAGCTTCTTTTGTGGTGGGCTCAATATACGGCATCGGTGCCAACTTTGGAGGGCGATAAATCTCGTCTTGAGAATCCCCGTCTGTGTCGCCATCGTCATTAGGGCCTGCACCCATGAGCGCTTCTGGATTTGGACGAAACGCAAGCGGGTCTTTGAATTCAAATATCAGCACCGACATGGGTAACGTGAAAAAGCTAACAAACCATTGACAACTTTGTCATCTGAGGTATCGTCTGCGGCAAGTTGGACGAGCTTCTCGATCTGGTAGCGCATCTTGCTCTCCAGAAGTTTGATTTTTTCGAGTACGATGCGGCCCTCGATCATCGAGTCCACCAAGTCACCGGCACCTACGCCTCTACTCCCACGTTCAGAAGAATTGAATGACTCGAAGGGCGGTGAGCGGGTCGTGAGTGAGTGCCCGAGTACGCGGTGTGAATGAAGCAGGACTAGAGACTGCATGTACGAAAGGAGAAGCTGGTGCTTCAATGAGAGAAGGGAGATGCCATCCTTGAATTCGAAATCGGCCGTTGTTTCCTGTCTGTATTGGGCGCAGTGTAAATTGCGACAGAAGAGGATCAGTAGACGACCAGAGCGTACTTTTTGCGCAAAGCTTGGATTAGCTCGCGAACAGAGGCCATGCTTTTCGTCATCTCTTCTGCGACATCGCAAAAGTTTTGGTGGCTTGTACCAACAGCTTCATCCGACATCTGAGAACTACAAAATCTGTCAATAAGTAGATCGAATATAACCACTCGTAATAGAAAACAGAAAGTGGTCAGTTCACGGTTTTCTAGGCCGCCACCTCGTGAGGCGTAGTGCATGGCAGCAGAGTTTTCTCAGAGCCCAGTGCGTTTCATCCCATTACTATAAAGTGGGGCACGTACAATACGTACCGATTTTTTCCTGGTAAGGCGGTTCTCGAGGGAAATCGCAACAAGGTCTATCGGGCGAGGCGACCGCGGAGTTCCACAGATTAGTAAGCATCGCTGTGCGTGCCCCTCCGATGCCCTGTGCAACAATAACGGTGTGATGATGAGTCGATGACTGCCACGAGGCGATGGCCTGCAACAGTTCTAGCCAACATCATTCACATCGTCCTTTCTTTGTCTCCTTCTGCCCTCGAGGCGTCTGTGATCCCGCCGTTTTGAATGCTGCTTGGTGTCCCTTAATACAAACACCCCGAGATACCCCAGAAGGACCATCGTGATGACGAACAAGAAAGACGAGAAACGCGCACGCAACTTTATCGAGTCCTTCAATGCGCTCTCGCTTGCGGGGACGAAGAGGCCCGATGGCAGCTTCACCCCCACGCCCAGGGCAAATCATGATACCGAGGCTTCATCACCCCGCCCTTCGCAGCGCTATCCATACCCAGGTGGTTTTGTAGGTGGCTTCCCTCATCTCCCATCGCCTCCCCCACTATGGCAGCCCCACACTGCCCATGCGTCCATGATACCGCCGCCCCCGGTCATGTATGGGGGGATGCCGATCCCCCAGCATACGTCTTTGACGATGCAGCACGCCATCGCCGGGTCGCTTCCGGACAGGCCTCCTCCCCCGGTCACTGCACAGAGACCTGATACAGATCCCTCGAACTCTCGTGCGGAAGCCGTCGTCGATGGTCCACGCCCAAATTCTGTCCCTCCTCCCGTGCCACCTCGTGAAGGACCTAGAACACCTCAGCCACCCAAAGTCAAGACCCCGCAGACTCGCCTTCGTGCTCAATCAGAGCCACCCTCTCCGACCTCAACGGACGGAAACGGTGAGAAGAGACAATGTTCCGGGATGACCATGGCGGGGAAGCGGTGCCGCAATCGGGTGAAGCCGTCTGATGCTCAGGCGCACACGGACAGCGATGTGTTCTGCCGTATCCACACGAGCAAGATGGGTGTGCCGAGCGGGTTTTACGATCGCAAGACGGGGCAGACATTCATCAAGTTCAGCGGTGAGCGCACGGATCGCCATCTCTGGTGCGTGTTTGAAGATGCTAAATTGTGTACAGATTGGGTCCCGGAGTATTTACAACCGGCGACGCAAATCGCACTCCGTGCGGAGATGCAAAAGGCGCGTGCACTGAGCGACGTCGAGGGCTACATCTACGCTTTTGAGATCCTCGGTTCGTCCACTTCGCACTCTGCTGACTTATTCTTATCGAAAACGGATCCTCCGCGAGTGCAGATCCTGATGAAAAAAAGCTCATAAATCTGAAGGTCGGCAGAGCGACTAATTTAAACCGGCGCATGGACCAGTGGGGTAAGCAGTGTGGCTCTAAAGAGCAGATCCTTCGTGGGTTCTGGCCAGGAGGCATGGGCAAGGAAGGTGTGCCGATGAAAGGGCTTGTGCAGGCAGGTCCAAAGGGCCCTTGGTGCCATCGCCTGGAGCGGCTAGTGCACATTGAGTTGGCGGATCTGGCTACGTCTGCGCCATATCTCGAAGCAGGGTACCCAAACGTCGAGGCGAGCAAAGAGGTCGACAAAGGAAGTAAGAGGGACGTCAAGAAATGTCCAGATTGTATGTGTGTTTATTTTTCCGAGTGGTTGGCGTGCTCATGTCGGAATAAAAGGTTCCACGATGCACAAGGAAATTTTTACTTTTGAAAGAGCGACTAAAGGCCGATACAAGGGCAAAGAATGGGAAAGTATTGTCAAGCCTGTGATCGAGAAGTGGGGCGGCTTCGTGGAAGCGTATCTATAGTTGTGTTTACCGGTCCGGGGTAGTTGTGTTATTGTCTCTGCCTTGTCCTCATCCTATTGTCTTCCCAGCCATTGTTCTAGTCACTCTGTAACGTCAGTGTATGTATAAAGACCTCCCAATTTACGATGGTCCACTCAACTATCCTTTCTCCTGACTGTGACCCGGTCGTCACTTGAAGTTCTTGTTTTTCTTCCATCTCTGACGCCTAGCTGCGCTTTCGAATTCTACCCGTTTACCATAATGCTCTCAAGATCATCTGTACTCTCTGCCCTGTTATCCTTGACATCGGTTCTGTTCGCGAAAGCTGCAGACTTTCAAGTGACCGTCGGTGGCCCTGGTGGTGTCATTAAATATAATCCGAACTTCGTGGTAGGTTACCTACTTTAACTTGCCGTTCACAACTTGACAGAAAGGCAAATATAGACTGCCAATCCCGGAGACACTGTCACCTTTATCTTCCAGCAGAAGAATCACACCGCGACGCAGTCTACCTTCGCCAACCCTTGCACCCCCGTTCCCGGTGGCTTCGATTCTGGATTGTATGTTTGTCTGCACCTCATCTGACATGAGTCTGATTACTCTCATCAGCGTCCCTGTGTCCGCCAATAATACCAATGGTCCTTTCCAAGAGGCGCAGTTCCAAGTGGCCGATACGAACCCCGTCTGGGTATTTTGTCGCCAGGCTAACCACTGTCAAAGCGGCATGGTCTTCGCCATCAACCCTGGAGACAAGTTTGCCGCTTTCCAGGCGGCTGCCATGGGTAACACCACCACCACCCAGTCTTCTAGTACTTCCACATCTTCTGTCTCCACATCCTCGACTTCCTCTCTTGCCCCAATCGCCACCACCCCTGCTGCTACCTCGACTCCTTCATCGACTACTTCTCAGGACCACAGGGTCATTGTTGGCGGCACAGGCGTTTTGACATTCCAGCCCGCAAATATCACCGCACAGCCCGGCGACACCATCACCTTTGAGTTTCACCAGAAGAATCACACGGTTACACAGTCCAGCTTCGCTGCGCCTTGTCAAATGCTCGCATCCACTTCCACAAGCGGCCAGGTTGGTTTTGACTCTGGGTTGTGCGTGTATTCTGTTCGTGTGCCTCGACGCACGTTCGCTAACGTCCTTTTTTTTCAACAGCATGCCCGTCACTGCGGACGCTACAACTTTCCCCACATACACCATCCAGGTGAACGACAGTACTCCAATCTGGGCGTACTGCCGTCAGAGCGGTCACTGTGGTCAGGGCATGGTCTTTGCTGCGAATGCTATCGAGTCGGGTCCGAATACCTTTGAGGCTTTCCAAGCCCGTGCGAAGCAGATTAATGGAACCAGTTCAAATTCGACGAGCTCTACTACTGGGAGTGGTAATGGCGCTGGCGCCGTTCGTCTTAGTGGTACGGGTATCGTTGTGGGTCTCGCAGCCGTCGTTCTCGGGTTGGCACTGTGAGAGAGGATCTAAGCTCTTTCCACTTACGTTCTTTCAGGGTTGTACCATAACATTTGATGTAGCTTTAGTTTTCATAGGCACGACCGGATGTGCAGTAATTTGTAGAGTACGTATCGCGACGAGTACACACGCCCCTCCTTACGAGATTTAGCTTAATCAGATTTTTCTAATCTTTTCGGGCCGTCCGCACCTCTAGATGCCAACTTCGGGGGTGACTTGCCCATCTCACCTATTGCCGTGGTCGCAAAACTTGTTCGATTGATGAACAACCAGGCACTTTCGTCCAATGATCAGGCAAGGGCCGCTGCTATCTCTCTCGCATCCCAAGAATTAGCTGCCTCGGTGAGTAGGGAGACGGCCGTCCCCTGCCTCTGTCTGGGTAGTAATTGAACACCCACTCGACCACCCTTAGTTTGCGGCGTTGCAGCAGAGTGTGGAGCAGCTATCGCGGAGTGTCCAGGCGTTGCTTCAGACCGCACAGGAGATGCTCAACAGCATACAGTCGCTATTGGAGACCTCACAGGAGATGGTTCAGAGCGCGCGGCGCGACAAGAAAAGAAGGGCACGGCGAGATAGCGCGAAGAAGACGCACAGAAATGTACTCGGGTCGTCGACAAACGGCGGCGGCGGCGGGAGAGACGTGAGTATAAATGCTCGCAGTAAGGTCTGTGTCGCAAATTTTCCCTCTGTGCTACTCTGGGCTGATATGAGAAACAAAGTAAAGCAGAGGACATCAAAAACATTGTACTAGTAGATTTTGCAGCACATCGGGAGGACGGAGGATGAAATGAAATGAGACAAATAAAAAGTATTCTACCACTCGGCCGAAGTGTTACCCAGGCCTGAGATGAGGTGATATCTTGTTCTGTGCTCGTCGGCTATCGCTTACGGCTCATCGGTGGTGTCACATGGGGCTGTGGGAAACATCTCTTGATTATATAATCTATCGTGGCATGAATCGATCGATTCGATTGATTGACCAAGCCCAACGCTCACTCTCACCACTTCACTCAATACCACCAAAATGTCTTTCGACCTTCAAAAACTCGAGGCCCATCTTGCTTCGCGCTCTTACGTTGAAGGGTAAGTCAACTCATCTCACATTGGATACGAGGAGCGTGTGCATATTTCCATGATGAATCCGAAACCACGGTCCGTGTTTCCAAGAGGCGACTAGACACCGCCGTTCAAAGCGTGCCGAAAATCGACATCTGAGACCCTGCGTTCTGTGCATGCGCTCGATCGATTGCATCATCACGCTAGATTCATCCACAGCTAAGCGGAAAATTGTCTCAGGTACACGCCGTCGCAAGCCGATGTGCACGTCTTTAGGGCGCTCTCTGGTACCCCGGACGCTGCTACGGCACCCCACACCACGCGCTGGTACAAGCACGTCCAGTCCTACGCGAGCGAATTTGACTCTCTCCCCGGAACGTCCAAGGCCGGCGAGGCACTGACCGCTTCCGCCCCTGCGGCCACTGCTGCGGCCGAGGATGATGACGACGACGTCGACCTCTTTGGCTCGGACGACGAAGTGGACGAGGAGGCCGAACGGGTCAAGGCTGAGCGTGTCGCGGCGTATGCCGCCAAGAAAGCAAACAAGCCCAAGACGATCGCCAAGGTCTGTGTCCTCGTCCTCGTCTTGTTGTTCTTTTCTGTTTGACGTGATTAACTCTCCCAGTCTGTCGTCACCCTCGAGGTCAAACCGTGGGACGACGAGACCGATATGAAGGCGTTGGAGGAAGCTGTGCGCTCCGTAGAGATGGAAGGTCTCGTTTGGGGCGCAAGCAAACTCGTCCCCATTGGCTACGGTATTCGCAAACTCCAGATTACGCTTGTTGTTGGTATGTATCTTACTCGAGCATTCTTAGCTGATAATGAGTCTCATACACGTCAACAGAGGATGAACTTGTATCGCTCGATGAGCTCCAAGAGAAGCTTGCTGAATTTGAGGATTATGTCCAGAGCTCTGATGTTGCCGCGATGCAAAGTAGGCGTGCAGGTTTTTATTCTGTCGAGCGCAGATCTGATTTTATTCTACAGAGCTGTAGGTTGCGAGGATGGGCGTGGCATTTGGGGACATGTAGTTTTACGACTGCGTTGGAATGGATCATAACAACTGAAAGGACGAAGGAATTTAACTTGTTCAACGTTTGGTTGGATTGCTTCTACGAAACCTGGCAGAAGGGTACGTCCAGGTACAGAGATATCAGAAGTGGAATTTAGCCTACCCAACAACCACAACCTTGTCGCGCTCAGGCTGCCTTGGGCGGGGAAGCCCGCCACTTTCGAGGGCTCCATTTGCTAAGTGCCACGCTGTCCCACCTGAGCCAGGCTTTCGTGCCAAGAGACGCTTGCTGATATCGGACTTCTTGTAACCGGCTCGACAAGTTGACCACCCATAGGACAATCAGCCAAATTGCTGTACAGCCTTCCAAGAAGGCGCTCGCTGATGTGGAGCCTTTTTTTTTGTTCTTCACATACACCAGGTGTTCTCTTTCACGTTGGTGGCCCATCGGACAAGGCTTTGTCTGATAAGGCCCAGGGAAACGTCATCTTCCTCAGAACCTGCAGACACCCTGCCAATACCGTTCGCGTGACCTAAGTTGTCTTGAGGTACCTGAGTGCGCTCCCATCACAGAGTAGCCTCTACACTGAATCTCCACCGCCGTGCACACCGACGTTCATTGCGTGTGAGAGTGAACCACTGCATTCTACAACCAGTCGTGGCTAGCAGGCGTGCTGTAATACTGTAATCGACACGATATGATAATGCTTGCTAGGGCTATCGTTCTCGTCTTTCCTCTTCGACAATGTATTTATTGTTTTAGGAGGTGTCGGCGTACGGTTTCAGATGGCCTTCCTATTGTGATTTCTCCCTTTTCCTGATATACGTCGCGAACGTTTTCTCTGTTTGTTCCCAGAAAGGAGAAAGGAAAGGTCTAAGGTTAGAGGCTCCGAAAGTCGATTCGGTGAGAGACAAACAATAAAGACACCTAGCTACAACTTTCTCTTCTCTATATCTACAATATGTTACTACTGTATATTTTGAACAACCTCTGGGAACGTGGCTAACTGTGGGCAGTATATGTCACCTAAGCAGATCGAGCAGGGAGACGTGGTGATGCTTACTAAGTACTCGACCAGATGATGACCACGCTTGGCGCAGATTTCCCTCAAGACTTGGGGCTTGTCCTGGTGCTCCGTCAGGAGGTGGTCTCTTATTTTGTTGGGTCGGGACCAAGTGTAAGGGCAGAACGGACATCGGCGTGGTGGTGTGTGAACGTCATTGATATGCCGCTTGAGTTCCTGCTGTCGCCCACAGGTCGTCTGGCAACCCTCTGCGGGACAAAGCCATTCGCTGCGCATGCTACTATCCGCGGGAACCACGGCTTGGGTGTCTATCGGTTGAGCGGTATCAGGGGCGAGGGGGGGTTGGACGTAAGGATCGTTGTCGGCAAACACTTGATGCTCTCCAGGCTCGCTAAGTTGCACACCATACATCCGCTGTAACTGGAAACAAGTGACCGATACGAAGTAAGGTGTGGCGTAGTGGTGAGGGAAATCCGACGTGCTAAAGTCAGTAACTCTGAACGCCAGGACGTAACGTGCTCCGTCACCTGGGAGATTGCAAAACCTCGAACGACTGGGCTTGCGAGCTGGGTAGTATATTCGCCGAATGGGTAATATACCAGCAGCTGAAGGTAGGTGTTCCACACCAATACGGACTGTGGGGCAGTGAGAATAACCTATATGCATATGCGCTAAGGTTAGTAAGTTCTAACGCGGGGACATAACATGCTCCATCACCTGAGGATATATCGCAAGGACTTGGTTTTCCCCAAGTTGGGGGGCATTTAATACATTGTCTGGCGGTCCAAGTTCTCGTAGCAACTGATGGCAAGCGAACCGCACAAAGTCCGGCTGTGACAACAAGATATGGTATGCACACTAAGGTCAGTAAAATTGAACGCTAGGAAGTAACGGACTCCGTCACCTGTGGATATATTATAGAGATTGCGCAATCTTGGGCAGCGTTCGCTTCGCTGTCAAGTATTTGCAACAGTCGACGGCAAACGAATCCCATGGTACAAGCATCCTATACGCGTCGATGTCAGTGAATTCGAATGCAGGACGTGATATGCTCTTTCACCTGAGAGGATAGCACAAAAACAATCTCAGAAGTAGACGTAGACTCTGGCTCCTGGGCGTCCATGGGTGGAAAGGGCGGGATACGGGTACTGGCATCAGACGGGTCCCAACACCCCAGGTTTTAACCAATGGTACTAGAGTGCCATCGCGTGGATCACTAGGGCACAAACAAGTCCGGGTCACGGAGGTGGCACGTTCATATCGCTATCTGTAGCGTTGATGGGCACTTTTGGAGCTTTCTGAAGCTTTCTGTGCCCGCGCACCGTAAACGCTATATCTCGATATCGCACCTTTTAAATAGCCAACGGGGTGTGTCAATCTAGCAGTGAGTAACGCAACTGGCGCTATTGCATGACTGGTGAATGATTTTATCGATCCAACAAAGGCTGCGTGAGGGCCACATCTCCCTGTGGCCCTGTAGCAAAAAGCTGGTCGTTGTTAGGTACCCCCCTGGAAGGATCTCGATAAGAATGAACACACCAACGAGAGGATCAAACGAAGGGTTTGAGATGGGTCGATTTGAGTAATGAAAATGATCAATTGAAGACTTAAGATAATCTTATTTGGCTGGCCTACCCTGACTAATACGGGACGCTTGTTAGCTTTGCTACGAAGGGCTACGGTCGTTGAACTGTGATCGCTGCAGCCTATTGCGACCTTCAAACGTTGGGTGCCGAATGAATACCCTCTCAGACGAAGCTTCATTGCTGCTTGTGAGTTCAGTTAGCAATGTGACGTCTCGCGCAAGTTGTACAAACACCTTGTGCTGCTGTAATCAAGTCGTGTTGATAGACCTAAAAGAAAAAGAAAAGATATCATCACGACACTCAATCTCCGAAGGCACCGTCTTGTGCAGATTTCATGTCCTGATAGGCATGAGGAAGCATGTATATCGGGTATCGGCATGTCCGCGTCCTAGAACCCAGGCCTATACGAAGGAGGTCAATTATGAGGTCGAGTCATTGGCGGTAAGGTGTTGTCGCCTGGATAGCGGTGCCACTGCGACACAATCCACTGAAGTTGACTTCATCTCTGATCTTCCCGTGACCGCCCGCGGAGTGTTTTAGGGACATGCCCCCAAGCCAGGGTCCCTGACGCTCCTCATCTGGGAAAGGCGTGGCACATGTCATGTAGCAGGCGGGAATGAGGCTACTGAAACATACGAACCTGTCGTTATCAACATCCCGATGGGCTCGGATATCTCTGTTCTCAGAGTTTTATCGAACGTTTGTGAGTTACCAATGTGCCATCTACCAACGCATCTCGCCTTGCATCTCGTGCAAGTTTTACGAACGTCCGGTGCCAGTGTATTCATCATCATGCATCTGTAAAGTTGGTGCCTGTCAAAAGCTGTCAGGGACTGTCCTGACAACCTCCCAGTTTTACAGATGTGATGGATCCGGAAGGAAATGAAAAGAACCAACGTCACCACACTTAAACACAGAAGGCACCGCGTCATGCAGACCTCGTGGCCCACACTGCAGGCATTTCACAATGTAATCCAATTCAGTCGGCTATTTCACGAAATCTGATTGGTCAGATTTTTTGCAACTGAATTGGATTATATTGTAAAATGCCGACAGTGCCAATAGGTATGGTCGAAGGCCTGAGTCACCTGTGCCATGGGCATATCACCGTGACATGTTATCGGAAAACCGTGGACATGGTGCCCAAGAGCCCAGGATTGTACCAAGGAGGATAAGGAGGGTAATTATGGGGCTGAGTCATTGGTAGAAAGATGGTGTCGCTCAGATAATGGTGCCATCGCAACATGATCAATGATGCGGTGATAGTTCATCGACGTTCATCTCTGGTCTGGCACATCCGAGCCCGTGACCTCCAGTGGTGCTCAGAGACACAGAGACACGGACCCAAACACTGGCAGACTTTTTTTAGTTTGTTGGTACGTGATGCATGATGTGCCGCCACGCCATGGGTCCCCACACTCCTCATCTGGGGACTTGAAAGATACGGCACGCGTTGGCACGATCTGGCACCAGAGTTTGCCTGGGAGGCAGATCGACATGGCCCATGGCTCTCACTATGGTTTCTTCAGTCACGATTGGGAGGAAGTTTTACTCATTACAGTGGGATCAGACCTGGATACTCTGTTCGTCCGGTGTCACTAGTGCTGCAAGTCTTGCTAGCCCGTGGATCACAGTCGGGTCGAAGTAAGTAATGAGCACTGATACGACATGAGGATTTTAGTCTGACATCAATTTTCACCACCGTAGGATATTGACGAAAAACGCGTCAAGTTCCCGTCGGTAAGAGCAAAACACCATAGCGTGAGTTGTTTTCTACCATACCTCTCACAGGTTAGTAGTTAATACGAGGCATCGTGGAGTCTTGACTCAATGTTCTCTCATTGCTTTATGAATTCGACCGCACGAATATGTGCAGAAAACTTCGCCACAATAATATCGCGTCTAGTTCCGTTGTACGACGTCCCTAACATAATCAGGCAACACAACTGCCAGTGGCAAGACACTCGAAGTAGGGGCGGACCCCAAGATGATTCCTCATCCGGGGCGCCAGTGGCTACGGCTTGACGAGCCGCTTTGTTGAAAGCCCGCAAAAGCGCCACCTTGGAAACCGCTCGGGACAAAAGGGGCGGGTGTCATGCTGCTGCGCATGATGGGAAGGGCATTTGGCTGAGTCGCAGCCTGCGCAGGTGGAGGTACTGCAGGCGATGTAGGCTCCGTTTTCAGAGGAGTTGGAGGTTTCCAGTTCTGCAGTACGTGAATGGTAAAGTCATGCATCACAGAAGTGAAGTCGTACATGTTTGCGCCCCTCTCTATAGAGCTCATCCAATTTTTCATCAACGATCCCTTGTTCCTCGAGATCTTCGTAGGCCTTATAAAGCATCAGAGCAGATCGCGCGTCCTCGATCGAGTCGTGCGTGTCGGTCTGGATGTTCTCGTGAAGCACAAACCACGAAAGGAAACGAAGCGAAAGACGGCGCTGGCGCTCTCTCAGGAAGTAAAGATCTACCGTGTCGTATACTTGCTCTGGAGGGACGTAGATGTCTAAGGGATGGGGTGATCTCGGTGAATGAAAGTTGAAGGAAGAATGGGACTCACTGATGATCCTAAAGTCCTTCGAAAGGCCGTGTCCGATAAAAATGCATCCCCGATCTACTAGCACGCGTAACTTCTTGTACACGACTTTCAGCGGTGTTAGTGTGTACGGCGAGGTGTGCGGGTCGAGGTCGCCAACTTAGAGAAGTTGAGGGGGAGATACAAATTTGATAAGAAAGTAGACTTACATCTAATCCCTGAAAATTCTGTCAAATAGTCCACGATAATTTCGCTGGTGTGTATATGATCGTCGATAAAGGGGACTCCTTGCTTCAGTCCGTCGCCTCTCAGGACAGAGACGCGAGCAAGACTAAGTCGCGCAGGACGAAGGACTTTCTTGGTTCCGTCTGACCTGTACTCCGTCTCCTCTTGTTGCATCTGAACAAATTCTGCATCGATAGCGACGAGCATTCCGGGATGCGGTAGCTCTCCGGATCCCAGGGGCTCGTGCTTGATCAGACTCGCATCTCGATGCCTAACACTAGCATTAGTGCGACTACGCCGTGGATAATGCCAGTAATACTAACAGAGATATCGAAGTATCTTGGCTCAGGATTGAAGTATCGATGGCATCGGACAATTTGGAGTAATCAAATTGTCCTTGACAGTCGGTTCGTTCTAGGTATATGATGGCGGGGACCTATGATACAACTACTGTGTAAGTAGTTTCATCACATTGAACGTGAACGGTCGTACCTTCCATTTTCCAGGAAAGCTCAAGGCCTCCTCCTCGGAGATATTCTGTACCGAAAAATCGTTGAAGACAAACCAAGGGCTGAACGAGCCTTCGACATCTTCCGCTTCTGGGACTGGGGCCGATTTCAGAATTGAGCTTCGTGCAGCGCAAAAGGCACTTGCCTTTCACGATGGCCACGAGATGAGAACGCCCCTCCTTACCGAGAACTTGGACAATTATGGCCTGGAAGGGTATCGACATGATGGCAAATCGCAAAAGTAAGGTACTTACCCTCAAGTTATAAGTGACAGATGTCGGCTCTTCGTCCTCATAAAGTTGTCCATACAACTCAACAGTTGGCGCCAAGAATATCTGCTTGCGAGTATCCAACCAATGTTCGAGAGTTTCTTCGTTGTACGCGTTGGCATTCACAGCCAAAACGGGTGGCAGATCCGACGTCGCGACAAAACGATTGGAATCAAACGTCCTTACTACCTTGCAGTTCTGACAAGTTGCCTTGTGGTTCATTTGTCTAAGAAGTGACGCTTGTAGTACCGACGCGAAATCACAATCTTGACCCTAGAGAGAGATGATTGAGAGTGGATGAGTCGTAGCGTACGACTAACCTTCCGAGGGTAAATGAGATCCACAACGAACGTGACCTGTTCTTTCTCTTTCACGGCCTTGCAATACGTGCACGAGACAGCAGTCCGACAGCACATGCCGAAGAGCTGAGCAATTGGCGGAGAGTCTGCAGTGCGTTGGGGAAAAGATGGGTCAGGGGGAAGTAAGGTCGGGTTGTTTCGATTGACATCTTCAATGGCTAAATGGTCCACTAGGAATCTGTGGAACATCTGTATCATGTGTACGTAGTCCGTCTCGGCCAAGTCCCCACCATAGTCAATGAGTTCAATGGCGTTTACAGCTATGAGGTAGAGCTTCAGGAAGACGCGTGATTCAGGCCGAGGCAGGACCCACACTGAGCGAGAACTCCAACTGTCTTACAAAAATTGCTTGACTGACAATTTTTCCCCTTCGCGTCCTCCAGCATACGGTTGACGAATCCAAGTTCACAAAGGAAGGCAGTGCTCGTTTGAACAGCGCGAAGTGATATGTGACTTCGCAACTCGCCTGATCGGATGACAGTAATGCAAGACTTGCAAAAGGGAATTGGTGTATGAATTCAGTATATGGGTCTCTAGGCCACTGAATTCTGTCTTGTTGAAAAAACTATAAAAATAAAGTGAGCTCGGACTCGCCCGAGCAATTCACACAAAAACTAGCTCACGCAAAGTCAAAGTCCTCCACACCGAACTTCGAATATTCGATCTCCACTTTATGATAGCGAGGTGGCGCTTCATCTGGAAAATGATTGCCCCCAGTTGGTTCAACTTCTGGCTGTAACAAAGGGTTATTGGCGCTGCGGAGGAAAGCGTGTCGCTGCATCGCTCACGTCGCTCCTGGGCTTTCCACTTCTGAAACGACCTTGATCTTTTGGTGTTGCAACCGTGATCATGTTTCTACGGCCCTTGAGCTCACGTGGGAGGGGAGCATATGCTATTCCATCATTTGTCTTAATAGCAGATAATACCGATTGGGGTATTTTCATAGGCGCAGTTGAAACCTTGACGGACTCGAGCTGTGGGGTCCAAGAGGAGAGAAGCGGAGCATTATAAAACGGAAGGCCGATACTGTTCAGAGGTCTAGAACAGAGCAAGATAAGATAACACTAGCAAGAATCGCAAGGAGACTTGCGTTTGGTCGGTCCACTCGATCTCTGGTAGCGGATCGGGTGAGTCTACCCATTCGACGGGCTGACCTTCATATCCATTGAAAGGCATGTCCTCATTAGCTGCTGTCATTATATGAATAACTCCATCCGAATCGCCGAATCCCATGTACGCCCCGGTAAGGGAGACGGCTGCAGAACTGATAAAGGCATGGGTGTCTAGCTAAAAAGCTCGAGATGAGATTGAAACACTCTCCGGGTGAAAGGCTCGCGAAAATCACCTGGTAAAACTCGTTTACACTTGTTGGATTGGATGTGTCGACAATGTTAACGAGTCCCTGATTTGAAGTGACCACTAGACTAGAGGAGCGCTTAGGGAGCACATTAATGAAGGCGGGTCCCATGGGAAATGGGATGGGAGGTAAGGGTCTCATGGACCGAAGATCATATATTTTGACCAAGGGATCAGGGACTGGTCGTGACTGCCTGGAAGCAGTTGGGAGCTGAAAGACTTGAAGCGAGAGTAGTATCTCACCTCAACCCCCAACCGATGGTGTAGACATAATTACCGCTAGATTGCAAGCCTTGCATCTCGCTCGCATGGGCCTTGACCACACTTTCCGAGCCGTTCTCTCTTCTTAGACCCGTCCTGTGATCGTGACAGCGCAGAAATCCATCTGAATCACCAGAGAGAAGGAAGGTATGGGTGAAATGAAGTTGTCGGATAATGGATGGCACGGGGGCTTGTCTTGTCACGCTCCCGGTCCCAGCGTTCAGGAGCACGATTTCGGGAGTAGAGGTTGAGACGGCGAGCGTCTTTGAGGAACTCAAAGTGCCGGAAAATGTCGTGACAGCTGTAGAGGGGCTAGACAATGTGTTATTCGATAGCTCTGAAAAGGTGGCAAGCCCACTGCGTACCGGTAATACCACTTATTTACTCCTCCTCTGCTCCATGCACCTACTCCCTCCGCTGCGGCACCACAAGCTCGAACCTGAGTCTCGTCCGCGACCACTTTGTTCACCGCCAAACCCCCTCCTACAGGAAACGACACCCCTCGCACGCCTCGGGGGGTGTAATAGGCGGTGAGGTTCCCAGTGTTTGCTCCGGCCCAGAGTGTGTCGGAAACGAGGTCAAATGAGAGGGCGGTAACGACTTGAGGAAACGCATCGTGTTGAGGAGTAATGGGCACCGCTGGACGGTACGTTGTGAGTGACATGGGCGCACATGTGGACACTGCAATAAGTGCAGTTGGCCACAGTCAATAGTACACGGTCGTCGAGTCAGTCATGCAGTCATGTGATAGCTACAGCCAGGTGGCCTGCCAGGGAGTCCGAGCCTCAAGGTCACAATTTTCAACGTTCAACCTTAACCACACGCGTGAATCGTCCCCATAGACTGATAATACCAATGGCTGTCAACTCTACATATGGATTTGGCTTGTTGGTGAGGGTGCAGAGACGATTGTCGCCTTCATGACTATATTTACTCCGAGTCTCCCTCGGTACTGTATTTCGACGCCATGTCCAATGCGCAGTCGGCTACATTAATTGGCAATACACGACGGTCTATTCCTCACTACGGTTTTGCCTTGCCTACACTACTCTGCAGATTAAGAATGGGCGTAGCAATACAAAAAGCGGTATCTACTAGTCTGCCAATGTTCGCACGAAGAATGCAACCGAATAAACATAAAAACAAACTGCACAAAGAGCATTAGCGACCGATCGAGGTCATGAATGAAGAAAGGTCTAAGTCTTGGTACTCCTCTTCTGCGGGCAAATCCTCTAATCCACTGAGAATGTTTTTGTGGGGACCGGCTGTGGCATGCTGGTCGTTGTCCTTCTTGGTACTAGGCCCATCTTCTTCCACGGACGTATGCTTAAACAAGTCCAAAACCAAGTCCGTGTCCATCGATGCCAAGCCGGAGTTTTGTTGTGTGACAACTGAATTTGCGATATTGAGCTTGAAGCGCTGCAAACTAAAGCAAAATCAGTTTTCGCTCAAGGACAAGGGTCCACATAGCGTACCCCATGATCTTCTCTTCCAAGGTTCCTTTGGTGATCAGGCGGTATACGTTGACAACCTTCTTCTGCCCTATGCGGTGAGCACGGTCCATAGCCTGAAGGTCCTTCATTGGGTTCCAATCGTGCTCCACAAAGATGACGGTGTCAGCACCCGTAAGTGTCAAACCGAGCCCTCCAACGTGAGTCGTGAGGAGAAGACAGTCGATGCTAGGGTCAGAGTTGAACGTCTGGACGACTGCATGGCGCTTGTTTATATCCGTGCTCCCATCCAGGCGCATGTACGTGACCGAGGGCATGTGCTTCTTGAAAAGGACATTCTCGACGATGTCAAGCATTTGTTTCATCTGACAGAATATCAAGACTCGGTGCTGTGAAAATGCCCCTGAGGTCGACGACGCAGGTTCGGCATCTGCGAGTTCGCTCTTCACAAGATCGCTTGTATTGGCCAGTGCTGGTGTCCCGCCGATGCCACAGTCAATGAGAAGTTGTCTGGAAGGGAAACAAACTGTCATTAGTAGATTCGAAAAATATATTATAATCTTACAAACCTTAGAGCAAGCAATTTAGGGGCGTGGTTGATATCAAACAAATTCGCTTTGTCTGGTTTTTGCCCGACTCTCTTCAAAACGCCAATTACCTCCTCGTCCGTCTTGAGGACCATAGCTGGATGATTGCATAGTTTCCGTAGATACTGTAATGACTGGAAGATGTGTTGCTGCTCGCCGGATTTTGCATGTCTAACTGCATCTTCTGCCGTCAACCTCGCCTGCGACTTTGAAAAATCATCGTAAAGATGTTTCTGCATTTCGGAGAGCTCGCAGAAATAGTCTTGAATGATCTTGGGGGGAAGATCATTCAGGACGTCTTCTTTCAGGCGTCGCAGGAGGAAAGGCAGGACTTGTTTATGCAGCGCTTCTAAAGCCAAAGCCGCTGAAATGTAGCGTAAGTCTGTGGCCTCATCGCAGGATACCCTCTATGCAGGCACGTACCAGCTTCGCTATTCTTCGACTTTCCAGTCTCGGTTGGAAAGGATGGGTTTACCAAACCGCTCGTTGAATGAAGACTCAGAGCCCAAGAAACCCGGCATTAAGAAGTCAAACAGGCTCCAGAGCTCCAAGACATTGTTCTGGATTGGGGTACCGGAAAGTATGAGGCGATGGTTTGCGCGGATGCACTTGACTGCCTTAGTGAGTTTGGTCTTTGCATTCTTGATGACGTGACCTTCGTCAAGGATGCAGTAGTGCCAATTGAACTCCTCCAAAGTGGTAACCTCGTTACGGACAACCTCATACGATGTTATGACAATGTCGTGCTTTTTCAGCTTTTGGAACGAGCCGTTGACGTTCGCGAGCGTTCCCAACAAACATGATAGGCTTCAAATTATCGGCATACTTGAGGATCTCGTAGTACCAATGCCCAGTCAAGGTGGGAGGACAAATGATGAGCGAAGGTAGATGAACGGCGTCTGGTGATTGCGTTTCTTTGTACTTTTTCGCTCGTTCGAAGTGCTTGCTGGAGAGTATACAGATCGATTGCAAAGTCTTCCCAAGGCCCATATCTGAATTTGGCGTCATTTTGACGGCCAGCCACAACCGAAATCACTCTCACCGTCGCAAAGAATCCCGTGGAGCTGGTACTTGGCAAGGAATGCCAACCAATTCACACCATCTTGTTGGTACTTTCGCAACTCGGCCTTAATTTTCACAGGCATGTCGTACGTTTCGACCTTACTACCGTCGAGGAGCTGTGTCAAAAACTGTCGTTCGTCTTCTCGTCGCTTCAGCAATTCTCCGGGAAAGCCTGGAGGGTCTGGCAGGCCGGCCTATGAAAATATAAGCGGCAAGCGCAGGGTAACTAGGCTTTGTCTTACCTCGAGAGGGACCATCTTAACAAGAGAGGCGAATGTATTTGTGGCTGTCGAGCGGACGTCATCATCCGGATCACTCATACGTCCCAGAACTGGGACCACGAGGAAAATAACGTAAGGCAGTGCTTTATGGTCCAATCTTTGAATGACGTCTATAGACATACGATGTTGGTGAGCGATGATCCTCCGATGGTAGACGTACACGTACTAAAGACTACTTCCGTGGCTCCCTGCCGGTTTGAGTTTACGAGGGTATCGCCAAGATACGGTAGAATCACCTCGATGACGAAGCGCATAGCGTCAATCGTCATTACGTCGCAGATAGCAGCAAAGCACCGTGCAGCGGACTGTCGGATGATAGCAAAGCGACTTCTAAGAGCCATAACAATAACAGGGAAGAGCTCTCGTATTTTTGGCCAGAGATCTCGATGAAGGGTCGGGACTACGGCCTCGAGTACGCTAAGAGAGTCGATGACATCTTGTCCGTGTTGGCGGCCAATCAGGTCGTCTACGACATCTGGCGAGTCTGTGAGGAATTAATAAGACACCAGGTCGTAGTTCCACCTTGTATGATGTTCGTACCTGTTGCACAAGCGCTGAGAATACCCCCAGCCATCGATTGCCACATTTTTGGAATGGTCTCTAAAAGCTTCTCCCCAAACTTAGTGGAAAGCTTGACAAAAGCCAGCCCAGCACCCCGCCGTGAGAGGCGCGCCTTTTCTCTACTTTCCGCTTTGTCCTCTTCTGGTACGCCGTTGTCTGCCACCTTCGAAGGACTCCGGAAGGACAGGACACCAGAGAGATGTTTCTTGTGGTAAGCAAAGGTCGGCGTCTGTTCAACGTCTTGGCACAAAAAGGTGCAGAGGTTCTTGACGATCTTATCTGGGGGTTGGGTAAGGCCATGGAGCGCACAGAAATCAACGAAGGAAGAAACGGCAACAGCTGAGCGTGTTTGGAGATCGAAGTTCTCTTCGTTCTGCAAAAAGTCAACCTTCTGACACCTACGAGCTGAGGCGTAGAGCATACCTTGATTCCATTCATTACACCCTTCACAATTGGGCTGACTTTATCCGGGGTACTCTTGAGGGCCACATATGCGGCGGCGAAGGCTGCACAGACACGGATATCGTGCTGCGTCTTGACTTCTTTGTACCGCTCGATGCTAGAAAGGACTGTCTTGCGCTTTTCTGAGATGACAGCCAGCTCCTTCTTCTTCGCCTTCCCGACTCGCTCCTTCAGCTTGAGATAATCCTGTTCCACAGCTGCCTCTGCGGACGCTAGTGAAAACCCGCCTTGCTTAGAACCCGTGAGGTCTATCTCCGTGCCAAGGGTAGGAATCTCAGGCCAAGGGATCTTGCAGTCGAAGGCAAAGCTCTGCAAGAGATTTGTGCACTCTCCGTGAATGCGCGCGAGGGCGAAGGCCATCTCGTGATACGCAGTAGGGGGCTCGCTCTGCAACCACGCCAAAGTACGAGTGCTCATCTCACGAGCCAGGGAGGATGTCTCCATGAGTGGCTGGCGCTTTGACATTGAGAGATCCGCCTCATAATGCTTTGCCCACTCTTCGACGACAATGGCGGCGAGAACCTTCTGCAGCATACTGCTAGAATCGACATAATGAAGAAGAATTGATTGGAAAGTGTCGTCTACGCCGTGGGCCTGCCGTCTGCGTAAGGCGGCGACATATGACATAATGGACAAGGACGTACCGATGAGTTCCAAGACGCAATGAGATAAGCCATCGCAGTCCCAGCCGCGATTCGTGCCTTCCATACTGTGTCCGGTTGAACAAGAGTAAGATCTTGGGTAAGCATGTTTTTGTCTACGTTATGTCGTTCTGTCGCCACCTGTGTGGCGTTTTCAGAGGCCAAGGGATCATAAAATCCAGATGCGTCGATTGGGGAGCCCATAGGTGTCATCACGGTTTCAAACCACTCGAGTAATTGGGGGGAGGCGATGACTAGCTCCATCCAACCGGGCTGTGACCGCAAAAGTTCGATAGCAGTATTCCAAGCAGCGACAGTCGCATCGCGTACGTCCGTGCGCTCCTCGACAATGAGGTTCTGGAAGAGTAAACGAAGGAGGGGGGTGGCAACCCAGCCCTTTGGAAGGGAGGCAACGTTCATAAAAGAGTGCAATGTTTCAACAACCGCAAGGCGGACCGTCGCTATCGTATGTCGGAAGAACGGGAAAAGTTTGGGAGCGAGGTCGGTGAGTGGTAATCTGGGAATGAGACTTAGACGCTATGCTGGGCATATGGCTGCAATAAGACGCACGAAGCTGAGCTGTTGCCTAGAATTTCAATCACTTCATCATAAGAAACAAGTTTTCCTAAGGGATATCAGCACTTGTAGGCGGTACAAAAAAATAAGCCTACCGAGTAGATCCATGACGGCGCCGACACTCGAGCTCAGGTCGTCCTTCATGTCACCGAGACAGTCCCACAGTACAGCTAATACAAGACTTAGACACGTTGGTAATTGCCGGACAAGATGGGTCGCCACAGGAATGAGACAAGATGCGGCCACCGAGCGAACGTCGTCGTCACGGTCACCGAGTCTGTGTCGCAGAGTCAGTGACAAACAGACACCTCGACAAAGAAAAGAACACTTGCCCTAGAACAGCAGCGTCAACTACGTCTTGCAAGATATGTCGAGGCCCTCGACCAAGGAGATCTTCCGTCTTGACGCCACATCCCTCCCGGGTACCCTTCATCCGCGCGTCCACATCGTCCCCTATGCCTACGTCTTCACTGGCTGCTTCTGTCTTCATGGTAGTCCGTGTCTCAGAACCGCCCTTGACTTTGACTTCGTCCTCTCTGTCACCCTCCTCTGCTTCAACCACGTCACTCCGAACCGCGACCTCGTACTTGATCCCCAATAGCCCAGCATGTCGCACCTCCCAAATATGGCTCTTCTCCTTCCCTGGGCCTTTCGCGCCGGTAGGAAGAGTGAAGTCTTGTCGGATCATTTGCAAAAGAACCGAGTGCACATGCAACACTGAGCGGCGCGGCATATGCAAGAGTAAGGAAGCGAGGGTTTGTGAAACGGTCTCACGGACAGGTGCGACAACCTGATCTGAGACGAAGTCACCGAATCTATCAAGAATGAAAATGCAGAGAAGTTTGGCTGCAAGTCCGTTGCACCATCGTTCATGACAGTCACTATTTTCCACAAGAGATGCACCGACTGTAATCAATTATTAGAAGATGTAACATCGAAAAAAGTAAAGAAAAAACCTTTCGTCCCGCCATATTTGCCCTGTGCTTTCAGTAACTCGCGCAAGGCCATCGCAGCGCCATGTCGTACTTCCCACGCAGGACTGAATAAATCAACCTCGAGAACCTTGACTAAACCATCCCATATCCAGTGCCCCGGTTCAACCTCCAAGGCACGAGACTGTTGTGATGTCTTCGGGGAGACAGCGCCCCCCTTCGAAGGATCAATAATGACCTTCTCAGATGCCGTCGGACTTTCGACTCTCGAAAGTGGAGGTGGTTTGTCTTCTGTAGAAACGAGGCGCGCCCTGCAACACGATGAACGATGTAAGAAGACGTCAGACGTATGTAACTCACTTATTCGCTGAGCTAGCGGCTGTCGACTGGAACTTGGTACTTGACGTCGATGGGGGTGCATGCACAAAAGCGGTGTTGCCATGCTTGCGCTTCCGTTTCAATCGATTGCGTTCACGAGCAGAAAGACCACTCATATCTTCGTCTGGCTGGGGAGCGCACGGGACAGACGGAGAGGGAGCGACAGGGGTTGTCGACTTGGAGCGCGGAGAAGGCGACCGTTTCTTCGATTTTAGATTCACATCCAGAGAAAGGTTTGACGGTACCGGGGGCGGATCTACATTCATGGCGGCCTCGTTTTCCCCGGGAACCTGAGCATCTGGCTCACTTCCAGCTGCTAGCTCTTTATCGAAGTCCATGTCGTCATTTGCGCCAAACCCGTAGAGGAAATCAAGACCAAGGCGGCCCATGGCTTCTTTGCGTGCTTTCTTGACTTCGCTAGAGGACGAAAGAATGCCGTTTGGTTTGATAAATTCTTTTCCGGAAGAGGCGAGAAGAAGGGTGCCTTTGCGGACGAGTTCTTCGACAGATACCATAGGAAACTCAGAGGGTGACGAAGAAACCTGCCACTCATCCGAGTCAGGGACGCCATCCTGATAAGGATGCCAGCGGGGGACAAGAGAGAATATTTGTGAGAGTGCATTTGAAGCAGCTGATCGAGTTTCATGAGATCTGGAGTGAAGATAGGGAAGAACCTAGAGACAAAAAAAAATGAAAAAAAGAGTGCCGAAAAGACCAGATGCACGAACCCTGGCTATAACGGCCATGAGCTCAGTCCACCCAGATGGATCACCGAGCGGTTGGTGGTGACGATGTGCCTTGACTTCATCTTCAAGAGCGACGTCTGAAATGACGCTCTTTGCGGCAAGTTGGGCCAATTGTTTGGCTGCTGTTGTCCTCACTGAGGTTGTTGAACCAGTGTCGAGTAAAAGGAGGAGCCGGTCCAACCTAACCGTCAATCAAACAAAGTCAATAACGCAGAGCCCGCCAGCCAGATACGGAGAACCCGGGCCGACCTTGAAGACATAACGCAAAAAGGAAAGGAATTCGGACCGGGCCGGTTGGCCGAGGTGTGGCTACAAAATATTGATTTGCTTTGGGGATGGTTCTCACGGCCCATGAACCCGCCCGCGACCTTTTATCAGTCCCGCTGACTGACGCGTGTGACGAAGATGCAAATATCGCGTGACAGTTCACTTACCTCATTTGTTCTAGCCGTCAATCCTCGCCTAACTTCTCTCCCAATTTGGCCGTCTCATCTGTACTTCCGTTCCCAAATGCACTGGTCACTTCGGCTCGCGGCTGACTTATTGCAATCTTATTCAAAAGGTGACTCCTTTCTTCCGCGTGTCTTCTTCACTCCAGCTACTTCCTTCATAGAGCCTGCACAATGCGGAGAAGAATACATCCATATACTCCAGAACGCCGCGAACTGTCTCGCTATCAATCAGTGTCTCGGTCCTGACTCGTCCCGGGAACTCGACCAAGTTATCGAACAAGCCTATTCTAACATGCTTGCCATCCGCGGTGCAGATCCCATTCAATGGCGTCGACTTTATTCAGACGCGAGCATACTACGTACCTTGGCAGATCTGACTTCTTCACAAACCCCAGACGAGCAGACCGCCACGTCCTGCGTCACGCGTCTCGACCATGCTTTGATTATTGCTGGTGCTCCTGGCCAAGGAATGTGGACACTCATCCAGGACCTTATACTGAAAATACAAACCACGTGTTTACCCCAGGAGCCCTTCGAGTGTTCTCCTAAGCCCGCTTTTATCCCGATCAAAACTTTGTCCGATAGAAGTACACCAGCTCTTGCAACTTCCTCCAGCGCCATCCTTAAATTGGTTAACCCACCATCTTTGTCTGTTTTTCGAAGCGGACTCCTCGAACGGCCGTTCATCTTAACAGGGTTTGCGTTAGACTGGCCCGCCATGAATGAACACCCGTGGCACTCAATTCGTTATCTACGTTCGGTCGCAGGGCGTGGCCGTGTGGTCCCAGTAGAAGTGGGGAACGATTACCGTTCCAATGATTGGACACAGCGAATGATGCCCTGGGACGACTTTTTGGACGCCCTTGAGAAGGCTTCGAGTCATGCACAGCCAATCCTATACATAGCGCAGCACAATCTTCTTTCCCAATTCCCTGCACTAAGAGAGGACATCCTCGTCCCTGACTATGTTTTCACGGCTCCACAAGCGCCAGCCACATATCCATTTTATAGACCGCCGAACAATGAGGAGGAACTCGTCTTGAGTGCATGGCTCGGTCCCGTAGGGACAGTGTCACCAGCGCATACGGTATGCCCTATTTTGCTACCAAATTGAGAGCTCGTTTATCGGCGTGGCGCCCAGGATCCGTTTTTCAACTCCTACGGTAAGCGCCCATTTCCTGATTGACGTGATCTTCAAGCGTCCCTCT
Organism: Lactarius vividus; assembly: GCA_021527035.1. NCBI lineage: Eukaryota > Fungi > Basidiomycota > Agaricomycetes > Russulales > Russulaceae > Lactarius > Lactarius vividus. Next base: position 103,762 of record JAKELG010000072.1, on the reverse strand, counting down.
CCGTTCGCGTCTTCCCGTGGCTCATATAGCCAAAGCTCAGGTCGTCGGTCGCAAGACAGTCTGGTTAGCACCACCGACGTCCAGCGTCACGAAGGCGATGTATCCTTACCCGCCACCATCACCAGCTTCTGACAGCGAACGTGCGCGTAATCCGGCCGCAAATCAACTGGCGCCCTCCATGACCAATACGGCTCAGGTTGACGTGTTCTCCGATCAGGATAAGGACAAGTTCCCCTTATTCTGGAAATACATAGTGCCTGAGGCATTGAGTACGACACTCGAACCGGGTGATGTTTTGTTTTTCCCACCTGGTTGGTGGCATGCCATGAGGAGTGAGGAAACGAGTTTCTCTGTCTCGATGTGGTTCTGATACCATATTAAAAGTGAATGTCAGATTTTTCGGGGATATTACAGTAGCGATGTATCCGATAACCTGCACGCATGCAAAGGCATGATTTGAGTGCTATGATATAGTGGATGGAATCACGTGGCCCTGTGCTCATCAGGCCAGGCGCAAGCATGAAGGGTGTTCACCATCCACCCTCCTTTAACGGTATCTGTCTTACACTATCTGTCACGACGTGCGGTCCCATACAACACAGCTCACACGAATCCCCGAGACGGAATGGCGGCGCAAGGTGACGGTGAAGACACTCATACCCGCCCGCCGACTGCGGCCCTCAAGTCCGCTGCCGCCCTGCCATACGTCTGAATGCTGGCTGATATAGACGGCAGGAGTTCGTATGATCATCTCTTCAACTCCGGCCTTAGCATCTCCAAGATCAAGGATGCCGCTCTCGCGGGGAGGCTGTTCGATCTCGACGAATCGAACGAGTTCGCATCATCTGGCGTGCCAGGACGCAGTCTTGCTTGGAAGGTACAGCGTCCCTTTGGTATTCTCGATTCTATACACCACTGACCTCGTGGTGAACTTTTGGAGGTCTTTCTTACTCCAGTTGATCCTATCAATCCCCAACCCGAACTGCCCCCCGATCCAACTTCATACAGGCGTGCCCTCAGTTTGTCACGCAAGCAATTCACAGACTTACTACTCGAGAATATGCGTGCGCCAGATGGGAGCTACGAGGACGGATTTGTTGTACCTGGTGGTGAGAAGTTGCCTACACGCACGGAGCAACCTGGAAATCTGGAGCGCAATAATCCTCTCAGCCTACATGATCAGGTATGTCTGCCATTCTGTCTGTCTCCCTGACGAATTGCCTTTGGGAAAAATTTGTGCTGATCGTGCATCCAATCCAGAACCCATGGAGGGAGTGGTTTGCAACGGTAGAGCTGCGCAAGACAATCGCTCAGGACGTGGAACGCACGTAAGTCCTACAATCACTACTTGTTCTCCCCCCCACCCGTTCACACTTCTCGACATCCTCCGTAGCTTTCCTGACATTGGTTATTTCCGAGCACCCGCGGTCCAGTCCCAGCTCGCCTCGATTCTCTTTCTTTATGCAGTACTGCACCCTAATGTCGGCTACCGGCAAGGCATGCACGAACTCCTCGCGCCAATTTATTACGCTATCGACTTCGATTCTTTGCCTGACACATCAGAGTCAGACGACTTTTCTGAACTCTGCGCACGGAGATGGGTTGCTGCAGATGCGTGGGCCCTCTTTGACTGCGTCATGAGTGGCGCAGGGCAGTGGTATGAGTGGCGTGAATCGCCCCAACGCCAGGTACCTGCGGTTGCGGGCCTGGTGCATCTGAACGGACAGGGAAGCACGGCGCCACACGTCACGCCGATTCTTCATGCATGTAATCGTGTACAGGGAGAATTGCTCAAGAGTGTCGATCCCATTCTTTGGGGACGTTTGCAGGCAGAAGGTATCGAACCTCAGATGTATGGAATGTAGGTGTATTCCGCTTTCGCGTCTCCAAGTTGGCGAATTGACAATGGGGCATCATAGTCGGTGGTTGCGTTTGTTGTTTACCAGAGAATTTAACATACACGACGCCATGGTGTTATGGGACGGGCTGTTTGCAGTAGACCCTTCACTCGAGGTTGCGCTCTGGATTTGTGTAGCCATGCTTATTCGGATACGGAATCAATGTGCGTCACTTGTACCACTTGTAACACGAGCTCACCAATCATACAGTGATACCCTCGGACTACAGCGGGCAACTGACATGTCTCCTTCGCTACTCGTCCACCCTTCCGACGGTTTCTACGGTTTCTACAGCACCTCATCACACTGCCCTCCTCATACGACAGGCCTTGACCCTCCAGATGTCACCCACACCTGCTGCCGGAGCATCTATCGTTTTTGAGAATCACAGCCTACTTAATCTCCCCACTGAGGTGCCCGAACCACCACTGGCGGCCCCCCGCAGGCGAACCGGAGGGCGACGGAAGAGTGCATCCGAAACTCGCGCGGCACGCGATACAGGCGTCGGCAACCGTGGATCGCTGGGGCGAGCAGGAAGCGGTCAGTTGAACTTACCGGAGTTCGCGAAGGGCTTGCTAGATCGTGGAGAAGCGCTAGGCATCAATAAGACGTTCATGAATGCCGTGTCCGAGATAAAGGTTCATCCCATTCACTGTTTGCCTTTTATAACCACTAACGAGTGGTAATCCTCGGCGAAAGAAAAACCTGCCGGATCTTGCGGCAAACCTAGTCCGCACGCCGGCACATGGAGTGGCATACGCGGCCTATCCCCTCACGGACGAAAGGCCACCTGAGGAACGTCCCCCGTGGGAGCCACGGACACGCTTCGAGGTGGAACGCGATATTGCCCAGCTACGCTCTGTACAACGCACACTCGGCGCATCTGTCAGCTGGATCGTCGACACGCTGCTCCTCGACGGAGATGCTGACCAGTCAGAGGAACGCGCCAAGAGAGTACGAGAGAGCAAGCGCGAAGCGCTTGAGGCTCTGGCGTATGTACGCGACGTGCTTATTAGTGGAAGCACGGATGTGGACGAGGAGAGGTTGATGAGTGAGGAAGAGTTCAAGAAGCGGCGGAAGGCGCAACAGGAGAAACAGGAACACGCTGCCACGTCGACAGAGGAGCCGAGATCGTCTTTCAATGAGAACGTTATCCCGGCGCCCCCCGTGTCAAGGTCCGCAGCCCCGATACCAGGCGCAAACGCGCCGCGCCCAAGGGCAGTCGCCTCACATTCGGTGGTGCCGTCTCCACCGAGCTCGTCGTTCGATTCACCCCGACTAGGCGGATCAATAGGAGCAAGGGCGACGGCATTTACTGTAAAGCCTGCTGTACAAGAGAGCAAATCTCGGGCGCCGTGGAATCACACACGGTCGCATTTTTCTTCCCCGTCGGGGGGTTTTTCAGCAGAGGTGCCGTCACTGGCTCCGTTACCAAGGGCGTCTACTGGGCTATCATCCCCAGCGGCTGTAGTGCAGAACCCAGAACCCACTCAAACCCCGCCCGCAAGGCTGCATGACCCTTTGGGGGTTTTACCGTAGAACGAGAGCTGTTGTAATTCTATCTACCTGTACTGTACAATTGTCTTGTTTTCAAATTGTTGATTTTTCGGTTTTTCGAGACCCAGTGCGGTGAACGAGTATACACAAAGGAATTATATGGGTTCTGATTGGTCAGGGAATAACAGGCGCCTACGGGTCAAACTCGTCAACTCCGAACATCCGACGCACCTTCTTTCCGTTCTCGCCCACACGTCCACCAAGTCGCAATTGCTCGACTTGACTAGAAACAGCTAGCATCTCTAAATGCTCAGAAAACAGCTCTCGAGGACCCTTACACAGGGTCGCGCATTGCACTCTTCTGCGCCAGCACGTAGAGTCGTTGCGACTAACCCGGTCAAGGCCCAGGAGGTCAAGGTCTGTAACCCACCTATGAACTCTCGCCGATCCTAAAGACTGAATGTGCCCGGGGTTGCACAACCAGTCGTGGTCCTCTGGTAAATATCCGTTGATTGAGCACGAGTATGACGCCATTGTCGTGTGAGTCGTCCCGCCATCCGTCTTATCGCCTTTCTCGTGGTTCGTATGCCGTCCCGGTTCTTACCGTCTTTTGATCAGCGGCGCAGGGGGTGCAGGCTTGCGGGCTGCCTTTGGTCTTGCAGAGGCGGGGTTCAACACAGCATGCATCACCAAGCTGTTCCCTACGAGAAGTCACACAGTTGCTGCTCAGGTTTGTTTCTACTCACATATTCCTATTTATCTACTCACTGTTTTTGCCAGGGTGGTATCAATGCTGCTCTTGGAGTACGTGTACCCTATGTCGCGTGCGTAGTATTAGCTCACGTCTCTCAAGAACATGACCGAAGATGATTGGCGTTGGCATATGTACGATACTGTGAGACCTACGTGGAGGCGTATTCGCTTATTCATTCGCATATATTAACCACTTTTCGTCTATCCAGGTTAAGGGCTCTGACTGGCTCGGTGACCAGGACGCAATTCATTATATGACGCGTGAGGCGCCAAGAACAGTCATCGAGGCAAGTGATACCTTATTCTCACCAAATGTGCAGTCGTAACACTTCCATAAAAGCTCGAGCACTTCGGCGTGCCGTTTTCGCGTACCAAGGAAGGAAAAATCTATCAGCGAGCTTTTGGTGGCCAGTCACTCAAGTATGGCAAAGGCGGACAAGCCTACCGCTGCGCTGCTGCTGCAGATCGCACTGGTCACGCACTACTGCACACACTATATGGTCAATCTTTACGTCACAACACCAATTTTTTCATCGAATATTTTGCACTTGACCTCATCATGCAAGACGGTGAGTGTGTCGGCGTAATTGCACTCAACATGGAAGATGGCACCCTTCACCGCTTCCGTGCGCACAAAACGGTACTTGCAACGGGCGGGTACGGACGTGCTTACTTCAGCTGCACGAGCGCACACACATGCTCAGGCGACGGTAATGCCATGGTCGCGCGCGCAGGGCTACCATTGCAAGATCTTGAATTCGTACAGTTCCATCCAACGGGTATTTACGGGGCCGGGTGCTTGATCACCGAGGGTGAGCATTTCGTTCAACTTTTTAAATGTCCTGCTTAAACGAAATGAAGGTTCCCGCGGTGAGGGTGGTTACCTCCTCAACGCGGAAGGTGAACGCTTCATGGAGCGCTACGCACCTACCGCGAAGGATCTTGCCTCCCGAGACGTTGTCTCGCGTTCGATGACCATCGAGATCCGTGAGGGTCGTGGTGTTGGCCCAGAGAAAGACCACATCTATCTGCAACTCAGCCATTTACCCCCTGAAGTCCTACACGAGCGCCTCCCCGGCATCTCGGAGACGGCAGCCATCTTTTCCGGCGTCGACGTGACCAAGGAGCCGATTCCGGTATTACCCACCGTCCATTACAATAGTACGTGCTCGATCGGTTGAGCTGTCTCGTTCTAACGGGCCGTTAGTGGGTGGTATTCCAACTAAGTACACTGGTGAGGTGATCACCACTGACAAAGATGGAAAGGACAAGATCGTTCCCGGTCTATATGCTGCTGGAGAAGCCGCGTGTGTTTCCGTACACGGTGCAAATCGTCTTGGGGCCAACTCACTTCTTGACATCGTCGTCTTCGGACGTGCCTGTGCACACCACATTAAGGAGACGCTTACTCCTGGGAAGCCCCATAAAGGCATTCCCGAGGAGTCAGGCCTCGAGAGCATTGCCTTCCTTGACAAGATTCGCAATGCAGATGGCCCTGAGCCAACTGCAAAGATCAGGCTCGCTATGCAAAAGGCGATGCAGGCAGACGCCGCCGTGTTCCGCACTCAGAGCACTCTTGACGAAGGGGTCACGAAGATACGCGATATCTACAAGTCTTTTGACAAGGTTGGCATCAAGGACCGCAGCATGATCTGGAATTCGTGCGTTTTTCCCTTTCATTTTCCCCATGCGTGCGGTGCCTTATGATGGTGCGACATGTCAGGGACTTGGTTGAGACGCTTGAACTCCGGAACATCCTCCAGAACGCTGTTCAGACCATTACCGCTGCAGCTGCGCGTAAAGAGTCGCGCGGGGCTCATGCCCGTGAGGACTATCCCGAGGTGCGTCATTTTCTGTTATCTTACCCCAATTGTGGCAAATTATAATATGTGGGACCAACAGCGTGACGATGACGCTTGGATGAAGCATACTTTGACATGGCAACACGATGTAGAGTCGCCAGATGTCGACATTAAATACCGTGGCGTCATCGCCAAGACGTTGGACGAGAACGAGTGCAAGCCTGTGCCACCTTTCAAGCGTGTCTATTGAACAAACGTAGAGCGGCGAGGGCGAGGGACCCCGACATCGTTTACTAGCGCATCCTAGATCAGATCACGAATGTTTGTTAAGAGGTCGACTTTTTCAATTCAAATCAGTTGTGATCAGTATGTTGCAGCAATTGTATTCTCGATCCTGTTCGTCGATGTCCTTGTTAGAGATCACTGCGGACTGGCGACTCAGCAAGTTGACCGGTATTCCTTAGAGTCAAGCTGTTGATGGCCTGCATACGGTTGGTCCTTCGTCGACCGAAGTGGACGATATAGAAGGGGCCCCTTTGAAAAAAGGCCACAGGCTCTTACGGTAATCCCTGTGGTGCAACATCACTGATGATATTGTACATTTCATTGAACGTGCGATTGTAGATAACTACAAGTGATCTGATAACTGGTCGCGCGTGTGATACACTGGATCACCAGATCTCTCCGAGTCAATGCACTTTCCACATATTTCATTCCCGACTTACTATAACTCAGATGTACTACTCGATTCTGATCTCCCCTCATAGCTGCGATACAGGGTGATTATGGTTTTGACTTAGCACGACCTAACCACAACAACCCAAACCTGAATTTCAACTGGTAACAACAAGAGTAATGAACTCCTAGACCAGTGCCGCACAGCTCATAAATTGTCATGGATACGTACCACCTCCCGAGACAATCGCTCAAAGAACGCCCGTTTTACGTGACGAGCAGAGACCCTTATCATACGACTCGCGCAGTTTTTGTTTGCAGAACAAGGGCCACGAAGGAGTAACAAAATAATGGTCTGCACGATAATCCGAGTAATATCCGTCCTTCGAAACCACAATCAGGTTCGCATCCCATTATAGGGGGTAAACACAGTAGAATTTTTACCATAAGCGAAGCCAGACCCTGCTATGGAACAAGACGACTAGCCAAATCGACGACAACCTCCCGTGAAGCACCAGGACAAGCCGATACTATAATCCGTCTTCGATATTTTTAGATAGGAGCATATTATGACAGTGGCTCGTCAAAAGCGAACCGATTGTAGGCTGACTCGGGGAAGTATCTTCGCGCGCACGGTGCGGCCGCCAAAGAATCGTCCGTCGAGATCACGTACGGTCTTCCAGGCGCCAGCGGGACCCGCGAAGAGCACAAAGATGCGTACCGCATCTGTCTCGTCCCGTGGCAGCGGTCGCACTGTATGCACGATAACGCGCTCGACTGTACCGTTCTTGGAACATTCGTCACCTTTGTGTGGTCCTTGATCGTCAACACATCGAATACGGGACTAAAATGGGACACGAACCAACATCTGCCGGAAGATCTGGATCGTTCACACCCTCCAGTCCAACCATGTTCGTGAGCACGATCACCCGACTTGGTTCACCGAACCTTTCTGCTTCCGCTTTTGCACGTGCATCGGCGGCCGCATCGATGATGCGGCCACGTACTGAACCCATAGCCTTTCCTTTGCCATCCGTGCTCTTGCCGCCTTTCACCTGTTCGACGGAGAGGGCATGTACTATACCACTGCCATCTGCGCCCAGACCCTGCCCTTCTTTGTGCCCCCATTTTGCCATGAGACGCGCAGCAAAGCCATGGGGGTCAGGTCTTGGCAGTGTTAGGATTGCGACGATAGGGAGATGGATATAAAAGCGCACCGCTTAGGGGGCTCGTGTTCATTCTCCTCTGGTGCTGGTTCCGATGAGTCCCCACCTTCTGTTGGTGGTGCAAGAGCGCTAAACTTGGCAGCAATAGCCGCTGCTGCGTTCCGACTGTTTCGAACACGCTCCCCAAAGTCTACGGTGATGTTACTCGCAGAAGGAACACTGGGGATTGAGGGAGGTGAAGACGGGGCGGGTTGTGATGCGACCGAGTTACGCTCTGGAAAGTCCGACTGCTCAGAAGGTCCCTGTTGGGTATGCAATGAAGGTGGTGTCGGCTGGCCCGAAGGTTCTGCAAGCTGGTACAAGTCTTCGTCATTGTTTGAGGGTAGTTGAACGGGAATAACCTTGGGAGGTGCGGACGAGGGACCCGGCTGGGACAAAGCGACACGCCGAAGGTACACTTCTTCCCCAGTTTCTTCCCTCATGGGAGGAACAGGACGATCCACGACGGTACCGATTGTGGCTTCAAGAGAATCAGTGGGTGCAGAGGACGTGGCCATCGCTGCATGTTGGAAGCCGCTGGACATTGCGAGGCGTCGCCGGTAGGCTTCTTCTCCGGTTATATCCTGGGGGGCCTGACCTATGACAGGAATATTACCGAGACCGCCTTTTGCACGCTCGTTGTCTTCGCGAGACCAACGGTCATCACTTTCATTGTATCGTCCTTCGCGGCGAGAGATATAAGACACTCGTCAAAAGGCTAGCCACCTGAGTACCGCACCTGTTTTCCTGGGACGCGCGTCATCAGGGTCACTATCACTATACTCGCTTCGAGAGCTACTGCGTCGCAAGCGCTTCTGGGCTTGCATACGGCGCTCCATGGAAATACGCTCAAGCCGTTCTTCGTGTTCCCGATGTTTCCAAATCTTGTATTCGTTGTAATCATTAGGACGGCTTGGGTCATACGTTTCGGAGGGATCCCACACTGCGAGTTGCTGAACATTCTTATTCTAAAAGACACGTTGGTTATGACTCGTGTGAGAGGTGGCGATACACACTTTCTTATTCTTCCTGCCACCGCCGCCGCCTTTGCGCTTTGTGTTTCCACGGAAGCCATTGACATCTTCATCTAACACCATAGATGGAGGCTTGACCTTCTTTCCCCATCCCGCCTTATGACCGGGACCAGGACCCAGACCGGAAGATGGCTCTGACGCTATAGGCTTCGATAAATCCACAAGACTTGGAGGGGCAAAAACGACGGCAGTGGCGGAAAGCACCGGAGGCAGAGTATTTGCCGCGCCAACCTGAGAAAACGCGGCAAGTGCAGCGACATTCGGCGGTTTGGTAGGCGGTTTGGTTTTGCGCTTGACAGGTGCAAAAGCAAGGGAAGCAGACCATCCTTCGGATTAGGTGGAATAAAAGTTTCAATAATGGTGCTCAAATGGAAGCTTTCGCAACAGTAAGACTAGATACCAGCTGTTGCTTTTCCAGGAGCTGTAGAAGCTTCTGGGTTTGTGACGTCTGCATCATCTACCGGCTGCACTGGCACTGCTGACTGCGGTGCTGAGACAACAGGTACTTCGTGTTGGGTGGGGGCTGTAGGATGTGAAGGCTCTGGTTGGCTGGCGGAGACGAATGGAGACGAAGAAGAGAACTGAATGCCTCCGTAGAGGCCACCTGCTCTGCTTGACATGATGGCGTTCTAGTAGAGGCTACTGTCGGCACTGGCCGAATGGGAACACAGGTTTTAAAACTCCGTCATAATAGATTAGATTAGATAATATGATAGCTAGCGCAGTTCCCTCAAACACTGTGCGATCGTGTCGTAGTTCTCCTCTACCCAGCGTCTCCCATTCTTTTCCCGTAGCCACCTGCGACTGAACCGTTTGACCAACTTTCCCGGCTCCTCATCTGTGGGCTTGGTGAGGTATTCAGGTGCGACCAGAGCTAGTGCGGGGTCAAAATATTGTTCCTCGTCACTGCTCGGGCTGTCAGAAAGTTCGCCTGCATCAAGTTTGGGAGGAACCAGATCGGTAGGAGTGGATCTTCCTCGATGACCTTGAAGGTTTCCACGACGGATCTCGTTAGCAGATTGTTGCGGTGCCGATGACGATTCGGGGAGGTCAGCTGGACTGGTAGGAGTAGGAGGTAAGGACCTTTCTTCCGTGGATGTGCCGCGCCTTGTTGTCCCGAGCGGACTTGGGGTAGATTTAGGCATTTTTGGAAGAGGTCGCGCGATGGTCCGCGAGTGGCAAGGCAGAAGGTGTGATGTAGTAGACGTCACGCTCGAGGTAGACGATGATGGCATCGGTGAAGATGATGTCAACAGAATAGGCAGGGGGGGAACGAAGAGGGGGGGGATGGGAAGAGGTCGGGGTGATTTAAGAAAGCTCTGATTTCGCGACGACTCGGAGCGGGAGAACAGGGTACAACATGTGGTGCAGTGGTGTATGGAGGCCGACGGTGGGCGTAAATAACTAGAATTGGTCGACATTGAAGTGCTTCCACCATCCTGGGGCCCTTCGAGGGCAGAAGAAAGGTTTGTAAGATCTAGCATGGCCAGAAGAACAGGGGGATATTGAGATAACCGCCGTTTTCGTAGAAGGGGGTGCGCAATTTGAGCTGTAGCATCTTTTATGCGTCGCATGTAACCTGAGTGAGAAATGATTGGTTGACTCGGAGGTGTGCGTACAGACGACTTCTGAGGGCGGGTGATCAAGACTACAAAGCCACGTCCGAGATGCATCTGCACATGCGTCGTCCTGAACCCTCGGACAGGTTGTATTGCCCGTTGCTGGCAATCGCTTGTAGGATCGGGGCGAGGCGCACTCCGCGGGCGGTATCATGGCGGGAATTGAGATGCGAAGGGATTATTTGACGACAGAAAAAGGGAAGGAACCCTCCAAACGGTAAGCCATTACCAGGTACTGTAGAGATTTTGTGCGGAGTCAGTCACATATATGAACAACGCGTGAGCATTGCATGTGCTCCTTCCACACTGTTTACACTAACTACGATATAATATCACGATTACCTAGCATGTTGGCTAGCAAAACCCGGCGAGTCGTGTCTCACTTAGTCCCCTTTCCCTCGTTGCTCCATTTATGTATTCTTTGCGTGACATGAGATATGACAGGCGGATTTTTCTACACTGGCACTCAGATTCAGCTATTAGTCCATCAAGGCAACTCGAAAGTGTAGTAAGATCAACAACTTCTCACCACGAGCTCCACCACTGTCGCTTATCTTCCACGGGCCCTGGTGCTTTAGCCAATACATGATGACGTCATGGCTACACATGACCAGAGCCTGGAATAGTGCGACAGCGATTGAACTCGGGGATACAGAGTACACAAGTTCTTCTACTGAAGTGTGCACGCACGCACATGATCAGCTTGGCCTTGGCTTCATGCCTGCGGATCGCGTTCTCGCCTAGCATCCGCATTCCCCCATTCACCAGCGTAATAGCCGGTCATCGTAACTACCTGTACGCAGAGGCAAGGCGGAACGTCTGCTGGCTGGTCAGTCACGACTACTGTTTTCCTGGGCACATTTCATGGGGTGCGAGTAACACTTCAATCACTTCCCTAAGGACCAAGGCTGAACTGTGAGTCAAGGCACTCCCTTTCTTTTATGGACTAGTTTCCGAGTTGGGGCATTGTTAATAGGTGCCAATTTGCCAGCTGCTGCCAAGCCGAATCTTCTCCGCGGCCACTCATCCATGTGTCTGTCTAGGTTACCCTTTCCCCTTCTTACCTTTCTAGATTCCGTCCCCACAGGGGCTGCGCTTTTGTCATGGCTACGCGTTGCGGAATACAAATGCTGATCACAAAATAAAAATATAGAGGGCATCATTTACCGGACCCATAACAAGGCGATGTCTCAAAAATAGACCTGGAGGATGTGGCCCACAGGGTACGAACCCACCATGTTTTGCATGCCGCCCCGATCGTCACCGATTTCCTTTGGTCGGAGTTCGTTCAAATTTCGCTCAGGCTGTCCGGCTCCAATCCACCCTCTTAACTCGCCCCCTTCCAATGTGGTTTTTCCGAGGAGCCATTCGTTTTAGTGGCGAGAGAAGCATGTGCCTAGTTTCTCAACACTCCACTTGCAGTACAGTATCAGATCAAAAAGACAGTTCCCTAATCTCGCTTCTATCCACCCCTGGGTAAACAAACCTGACTCCAACACCACCTTCCCCATTCTCCATGAGTCGACTAGCCGATCAACCGCATGGTGGTCACGGTTGCCCCTAGGCCTTGGCCCCCTTCATCGTCTTTGCTATACGACCGTTGCGCCAATTCCAGCCGAATCTTTTCCTGCGGTGCCCTTCACTGTTGGTTAGACTCGTGACTTTTCAGATGGCTTTTTATACCAGGATATATGTTTTTTGCCTTTTTCTTCCCACATGAAAAACAGGAAGTAACGAGAGAAAGGAGTACAATGATAGGACCTCAGTTGACGTGGTCAGCGATTTAACGAATAATCCCTTGAGGCAGCGTCGTGCGGTTGACCAAGTCACAGGACTCAGGGAGGTGACAACGGTGCACTCGTCACTCGACTGATGCCCATCGCCTCGACCACTCCGAGGGTCTGAGTAGCCCGTACAATCACTGTTTGCGAAGTCGCTGACTATTCGCGTATCATCCATCAGGGTTGATGCAGCCAACTCCAGCGATACCATCTGGGTAGTGCTGAGATCCGTAAAATTGATCAATACTACTCTTCAGTGAATACAGGAGAAACGGCGAATTACTTTCTTCGTACAGACAAAAAGTTTGGCATCATGTTTCGAGACAGGAGAAAAGCCTGGAGTGGGTATACGTCTCCTGCCCTCAGATTTTCACCATACAAAAGATGATCTGATAGCCCTTTGTGTACGTCCGAAATTTCCACCACCGCAGTCCCTGTGTCATGCAGACGGTGTACACGATGAATAGGCCTACCACCGTGAACCTTCAGTGAAGTATCGCTCCCGTGCCTTTGCACTCAAGACATGCACAGCAAACTCGCCAGCGTCCACCATAGCCCAGCCGTCATAGTTATCTGTGCGAGTCTTCTTCGGGAGCTGAAGGGGAGGTTCCATGGACGATAGCTGCGACAAGTTGAACATGAACCGCTGCCGGCAGACTCGTTATGTGACCCACCGTCTTTCGTACGAGCCGTACAGTGGCCGCAATTGCGCCACGCTTCTCCGTCCCTTCTTTCACCTGTACGAGGCAAATGCTTCAATTATGGCTTTATTGATTAGAGGTAGGTTTGAACCTGCGCTAACAAAATCCAGCTCCATATGCCACCAGGTTCGAGGAATCCTTCACCCGCGTAAGTACGGCCACGTTTGCGGCGACCTTTTGGAATTGTCACCGGAAGCGGGGGGCCAGGATGCCGGATTATCGGATTGCGCACGAGTAACGCAGAGGGTTCAAGGTATGGCGATTGGCGCAGTTGGGTGTATAAGTTTTGCAACGCGAGAGGCGCACCGGGTGGGATTGCAGGTAGCGTTGCAGTTTGTACGGGAACTCTCTGAATATCTAATGCTTCCTGTGGATCGACGAACCATGGCACGCGATGGGATGTTGGCAGGGAGGAATTAAGTGTGGAGAATGTACGTGATGAGCACCTTGCGACTGCATGCCGCCACATGTTGGTGACTTCTAAGTTACGAGCGGCCCGGCCGGACTAGTGCTCTCAGACCTTTCAATTCAAGTTCTTCAATGAAACTTCGAACCGGCCTACTGTAGTTGTAGCATGGTAACTACATCTTTGCCGTAGTCATGTCTAGTGGTGTATAAAGAGATTGATTTTTTTTTAATCCGAAATTATATTCCACTCATGACATTGGTATAAGTCAGTCATGTTGATTAAATTTATTTTTAGAAAGATGCGCTATCAGATCCCGGACCCGCGGAGGGGGATTCCGAGTCGTTTCTCGATCGGACAAGCGAAGTAACTATCTATTATGTCTTATCCTGCGAAGATCAAGGCCGTCGGTATCCATGAGACTGGCGGTGTCGAGGTTATTCAGAATCTCGAGGTACCCTTTCCGGAAGTAAGGCCAACTGATCTGCTCATAAAGGTATTGTGTTGCATCGCCGTCATCGTCACTGGCACTCAGGCTCTGTATTCTCCCTCAGGTCGAATGGGCCGGCGTCAACTTCATCGATACATATAACAGGTACTTATTGATCTATAGCATATCCTTTCTCTTGCGCAGTTGCTCATTTCTAACTGAGGTCTGGCCTATATCCAGCGCCGCAGTTCCCCTTCCCTATTGCTAGGGAAGTATCCGGTGTGGTCCTGGAGCTACCCTCCGATCAATCTGTCCTTGAGAGCTTGGATTTTAAAAGCCGAGGTTTCAAGAAGGGTGGCCGCGTTGCTCTCGTGGGTTATCCCTTGCATTTCTTCTTCTATGCATGTACATCCGTCGACTGATCTACGATCCTTACCGCAAGGCTCTCCCGGGCTCGCTCAAAGAATATGTTGCCGTTGACTGGAATACCGCGATTTATGCCGTCCCGGACAGCATTCCCACTCGTATTGCCGCAGCGGCGCTCCTTCAAGGCTTAACGGCTCTAGCACAGGTGACCGAGTCTTACAACGTACAAAAGGGTGATACCGTTCTTGTTCACACCGTCGCTGGCGGTGTCGGGCTGCTACTCGCTCAACTGGCAAAGGCGCGGGGTGCCACGGTTATTGGCACGACCTCTACTCCAGAGAAAGCGGCCCTGGCGAAGGCCCACGGCGCAGACCACGTTATCCTCTACAAGAAAGAGAACACTGTCGAGTGTGTACTTAAACTTACAGATGGACAAGGCGCAAACGTCATCTACGACGGCGTAGGGCAGGCAACGTGTGTAATCTGTTGGCTCTTCGGTATCGATCTTATGTGCTACAGGTTCGACGACGACTTCAAGATGATTAAACGCAAAGGAACTATTGTGACTTTTGGCAACGCGTCTGGTCCGGTTGAACCGGTAAATTTATTCAAACTCGTCGAGAAGAACATCAAGCTCCTTCGTCCCACGTGGGTCCCTTACGTTATCGAAGCGTTACTTATGGACTCACACATGTGCCGCGTGGATCAGGGTCAACAACTACCTGGTGACCCTCGAGGAGCGTAATAACTACAGTGCGGAACTCTGGGGATTAGTGTCTAGTGGGGCCTTGAGACTCGTCATTCATACTGAGTACCCTTTCACAGCCGAGGGCGTCCGCCAGGCACATATCGATCTAACATCGGGTAAAACGACTGGCAAGCTGTTGATTAAAGTTACGGATTAACTGGATCTCCCCACCCGACACGAACAAGGCATTTCGTTGTACAATGTATATGAATCATCATCGTCTGAATGCAGAGCAAGCTGCATGTTTCGGGAACTGTTTGATCGATTTTTGAGTCTAACGGAGAAATTTACCCGTGCCCAGGAGTGCCTCATGGTCAATGCGTGTGGACAAACGCCATCGCTGACTTATAGTCTCCAGGATCTTCGAGGGGTGCGGGATAATCACTATGTCTTTACTTCCCATTGCTGTCGTCGTCATTTCTTTTTTCCTAATTTTCCGAGCCCTAGGAAGAAAAGCAGAGAAAGGCGAAGATCCCCATCCTTTACAAGACAATCGCAGCCTCGACACGGGCCGAAGGTCAACAGCAATAGATCTGTTCCAGCCCATTCGGAGCAAACCCCATCCACAGCCCACACCAAGTACACCACCCAAACACCGTCCCTGCCGCGTCTGCGGAGTACCGGGCACCAAGCGGTGCCCTCGTTGTAAGTCTGTGTATTATTGCTCTGGTGATCACATCACATGGGTAAGTCTTCTCTATGTACATCGTGACTCTGTGCGACTAACCTAGCACCCCCAAAATCTAAAAGGATTGGCGGACCCACAAGTCACATTGTTTACCCAACCCGGCGCGCAGTCGTTCGCCTTCGAGGACTCGCACTCTCCCGGATGCCGCAGAACACGCGCGAGGCCTTCGGCCCGGTGACACGGTCACCGTCGCGGCATATTTATTTGGCGTCAACGCAGATTCGCCGCGAGTTGTTCAAGTCACTTGTACGTTACGTGAGCCAGAGGAAGGAGGCTACATGTGGCACAACCCAAATTTCAAAGAATACGTACAATGGCCTGCGCTAGGTTATGTAGGGGTGCGGCGCGCGACCCCCGCACCAACTGCGCCTCCACTCAAACACGCTCTCTCTATATTATTCCACGAATTTGGGCTCTTAGACAACCAACGTCCTAATCGTTGTGTTGAGAAGCTTGTTGGGGGAGTCGGGAGGGCGCACCAGAAGTGGGTGGGAGACATAATGCTCTTTCGCGAAGAAGGGCACGATAGGTATTGTGATGTTATGGAAGAAGACCTCGCTCCTGCTGTCGAGTATTTTCGGGATTACGGTCGTCTGTAGATATTGACATCGTGGGTTGGGTTCGAAAAGAATTACTTGAGTTTGTCTCAACTGAAGCTTGATTTTTGTGCGCAAAGTCTATCGCAGGGATAGAAAGTTGCGTGGTTGATATTGCATGTTGCATGAGTGTCCACAGAGCCCAACGATACGGGCACGTTCCCGACTGCGCCTAATGCCGCTTTCTGAGGGGCGAGTGGTTGCTATCGCTACCAGCGATGCCATTTCTTGCGGAACCGTAGAGTAGGCTCAGCATGCTTGTTAACCAAAGGATTCAAGTGAAACGATTTGCCACAGTGTAAGCAGGTGTATATCATTCTGTGAGGTAATAATTACAACATACGAGACGAATAGAACGCACCGTGATCGTCTTCTCGTTGATTCTCACACCGTCCTACAGGCATCGCACTGGCTGATTCGCCAGACTTTAACATCTGTCAACGGTGACCGGTGATCAGCGGTCAATGTCCAAGTATTTGTATCCTTCCCTAAATCTCTTTTCCAGCACATGGCCCACACTTCCGATTCCCATCTCGAAGTGAATGTGAATATGGGCACGGTCCCGCAAGAGTCACCAGTGGTCGTAGTCATGTATATTCCTCCCACTATAAGCAGAGTCGTGAGTAACGCTGTGGACATTGAAAGATGCAAGGAGCTTACCTTGGCATGTCACAGACTATTAAGCTCCATCTCAACCCCGAAGAGCTTGGGGCGGTGGCCACGACGTCTAGTGCATCTACAGAGACCATACTATCCCAAAATGGAGATTACGAATGTGTTTCAAAAGATGGGCTGGTTATGTTTGGGGCCACCCCGCCAGGTAGTGCTAAACGTTCACGCGATGCAACCGGCGACGGCGACCACCCAGAAGAGAGTCCGTTGAAGTATCCAAGGACAGAGGAGGGTTCATCGACACCATCGACCATCAATGTCGCTACTATGTGCTTGATGAAAGAGGAGGAGGGGCGTGTGTCTGACGGGACACATTAGTCGTGCTCTTGACCATTCTTGGGACCTTTTACTGTACCCCAGCACAAACGCCATCAGGGACCTGAAATAGAAGCGCTGGGGTGGAGAGCTAGCTCCCTAAGAGCGATGCCAGAGGGTACAGGGTCGTCCATAGCTAGAGACGGGGGTTGGGAAGTCATTGTCATTCAGCACATATTCAGCGCTTGTGAAAGGAAGATCGCGCACCACTGGCAAGTCCAAGAAAGAAAGAAAGAAAGAAAGAAAGAAAGAAATTACTCTGGAATCCTGCTTTCTTTCGAATAGCCGAGCTATATGCAAGGGCAGTCTAATTGAACTACTCCAGTCTTCGCGAAAACGCCTTCTGCACAATGTTGTTATCAGCATCAGTGTCCATTGTGGAAAATTTTGTCCTATCTTCTACTATTCACACGAGAACTACCGACTTCCGGCCCCATGGCAAGGCGCCACTCCTGATTAAAGGCCTGATTCTTAACAGCGTAAACCGGGCCCTTCGTACGTAGTGGCTCACTGAACCTTTCTCACACGAAGCCTCTTATAGTAATCAGAGTAGTCATCTCCTACCCTAAACTTGCGGCACTTGGTGAGTTCGATCGAGTGGAATTCATCTACCTCACCGTTACTGATTTTGTCAACCAGTGCATCGAGGCTATGACGTCGAGGTCAGACCTAGAAACTCGCCCCCATTTGGATTCTGCGTATGCTGCAACGTGGACACGCTGTGCCTAGTAAATATGAATAAGGTGACGAAAAAATGTATTTATTCCTCTGCTCGACTTTTCTTGTCCAGCCAGTTCTCGGACTCAAACTCCTCTACAGTGTGGCTATGGAAGTAGTCCCACAGTGGGAAGACACTCCGAAGATTCTCAGGGTCCAGCTCGGGATAGTTTTGAGTTAGTGTCTCTGTCAATGCAGAAAAAACGACCTTTGACACAATGTCATCATTCGGCACTCGCTCCTTTGTTATATGCACCTACCTTGTATCCAGCTC
Organism: Lactarius vividus; assembly: GCA_021527035.1. Classification (NCBI taxonomy): domain Eukaryota; kingdom Fungi; phylum Basidiomycota; class Agaricomycetes; order Russulales; family Russulaceae; genus Lactarius; species Lactarius vividus. The sequence continues at coordinate 85,585 of JAKELG010000072.1, read as the reverse complement.
CGTTCAAGTGCAAACCATCTGTAAGAAATGCTTTCACCGCTTCCCTGTCTTTTCTCGCCGCTTCCCATATTCTACTCCATGCATCGACTACCGGGACGCCCTCCTTTTTACCTACATTTCTCACTTCCTCGGCATAGCTCTCCGTGGTATCGAATGTCCTTGTGTGTTTTAAATCCGCCCGCATACTGGGAATATGGATGGGTGGTGGGGTGATCAAAAAAACCCTCGTTTCTGGGGAATACCACGGTGATTCTGGTTCTCGAATAGCACGTATCATTGTTGTCAAATTCTCTGAGAAGCGTGAAATGGGAACATGTTGCCGGAACTCTGGTAGACACGCGTCGTTCGCTCCGAACCAGATCGTAAGGAGTCTTACACGCGCAGCATGTGGCTGGAATTCTCGTTTCACGATGATCTGATGGGGACCGCTCTACGAGATGATACTATAAGAGAAGATAAACGTCTTAGCGCACCTGCTTCAAAAGAGGCAGAGCCCAATCCGTATTGTATCCCGAGTAGCCACGGTTCAAGACGTCAAGCTTGCGGGCATACAGATCTACGACAGCACATGGGCAAGAGACAAATCGATAACGAGCGAAACCACAAACAAACTGGACACACCAGTAACACGAGCCCCGATACCTCCAAGCTCAGGGTTCCAGCCCATCTGCGTCAGTGAATCCCCGAAGAGAACAATGGTATCTTGGTATTGAGTTGCCATTACAGTTGGGTATCGATGTGTGTCTGCTGCGGCTGGGCCGCATACGGTACTTAGCAATTCACACAGCTCGCCGTTGATATTAGATAACGATCCAACACAATGATTCCTCCTCATTCGGCAACCACCGATGGCCCATATCCGGATATCCGGATGAGGTGGGCCGCACTGGCAGTTCATCATTCCAACTTGAAAGCTTCACCGCTTTGCTTCAACTCCAAAGACCGTGACATCCACCCTTCAAGAGTAGTCGAGATCATGGCTGTTCGTGCGGCCGTTACAGTCTCCGTCACCTCTGTACTCCTTGGTGTGTCAAGGCGCACACTCTGGGTCATGCTGACCCACTCATCCTCCCGAATGTTGCACCTGTACAGGTTTACTATTCACCCATTGGATTGCGGATTCACTTACGCTTTGGAGGACACCCGTCACCGACGCCCATCTCTGGGTTGCAGCCAGGTACTATCATGTACTCACAAAGGGTGCGCCAGCCATCGGCTACGTTGTTGCCGCTGCGGCTACACTCGGCGCCGCGACGATTCTGTGGAGTTTGCGAGATGGCGAGGCGGGTAATTTAATGTTTGATGGTGGCAGTATCTGTGCGCTGTTCTCTCTCTTCGCTCGCCTTCTGTCATTGACCCCTGCTCTGTTCCGACATAGTTTTATATGGTACTGCCGTTGCCGTTTATATTCAATCCGTACTCCCCAGTACGTTCAATTTATCTAGCCAGGCGATATACCGCCTATTCCTATTCTCATGTCCTGCACTCTCCAGGCATATTCACCAACTTTGTCGTACTCCCGCCTCATGTTGCGGGCGCCAAGTTCCCTCCCGACCTACGTGTCCCGACGCTCAGCCTTGCGTCAAGCCATCTCGTCTGTAGCGTCGCCCTTACTGGCGTTCTTGCTCTACAAACCGGCAGATGGTGGGCCGAGCGTGCAGATGATGACACTGGTGCCGCGGAGACGCTTGGTGGGTCTGGTCGTGACGGGGACGATGGCGAGAGAGACAGCGGTAAGCCAGAGCCCAAGAAAATCCCAACAAGTGCAGTTGTGGGGGTAGCTGCGACATGAGGATCGATGCATGAATTGCTTTTCGCTTCTTGTTACGTTTTACGAACCTCACTCAAAAGGGCTCCACACTTTTGCGCACAATTTGGTTTAGAACCAGTCCTTCACAAATCGGGAGGCGAGGAAAGGAATATGAGACCTGTATATATAAGGAGTGGTGTGGTGATTATGTAGCACGGCTACAGATTTTATTCTTGCACGATATCCTCCTTGCGCGGCTTGGACTCTTTAATCTCTCCCAGCAAGCTCCGCGCGTCCGTCTCGTCCGTCTCAACAACAATCCCCAGACCTTCCTCACGCGCAAGCCCCAGCACGTGTTCAAGCTCGACAAACCCGTCATGATCGACATCCAACTTGGCAACAACGTACGCAACGACGTCCTCCTCTGGTCGGTGCCGGATCATCGATAATGCCTTAGCAAGGTCCCGAATCGGGATGCGACCCGCTGCATCGCACGCAATAAGTTGCAATGAACCGCCCACACGTGCATCGTACTCTTCGAGCTGCTTATCCAGTTTCGTCAGCATGTTTCGGATGCGCTTCACGAGTGCCGCCGTTTTAGGGTCCTGGAAATAAAATTTGTCAATCAACAAGTACTTGCGAATGCGAGGGGTCTGAGGAAAAGCGCACCTCGGCCTCCTCACTCGCAGTCTGTTGGTTCTCTTCCATAAGGGCGTGGAGCTCGTCGCGCTCCTTTAGCACAGACGATTTGGCGGAGAGCACTGAGAGCACTTCGACGAGCTCCTTGAGTTGCTCTGTCGTCATGCGTGCATCCTCATCCAGGGGCTCAGAGAGCAACTGCCGTTGATCTAATTAGCCACCCCATCCCATAAAAACAGAGAAATACGGGAACCTCAGAATCAGGTAGCAACGACTCGGCGACACGTGCTTCTTCTTCAGGTTTCGAGCGCTCCGAAGCCTCGCGTTTCGCGCGTCGCGCATCCTCCTCTTTCTGCTCTTGCTCCTCCTCATCTTCGATGAGCTCTTCTTGTTGCTGCAGCACTTCGAGGCGCTGTTTGTATGACGCCCTTTCCGAGTCGACCTCCAGCTCCGCTTCGTTCAACTTTAAGTTCTCGTCAGCCACGATACCGGAAGAAGAAAAAATGACAATAATCGACGCACGAGGATGTCCGGCAGTCCACTGAGCACATACTCGAGACTTCTCACAACCCCCGTCCGACTGTTCTCATCCTCTCCAGGTTTGCGATCAAATTCAAACGCACGCCCAAGCACGAGTAGCACCCCAGAGACGCGCTCGCTGAGGTGAAGCTGAATCCACGTGCTAAGTTCCTCACGGAGACGTGCGGGGCTGACACCGTACGTCCGGATACCTCTACTTTGGCACGCATGCTGCAATTCTGCCGTGCTCAGCTCATCGACGCCCTCAGAAAGGATCACCTGGTCGTCTCGCCGGATCTGCAGCAGCCGTGACCGGATCGCACCGCGCAAAAAGTTGTCCGTGCCGAACGCGTTGAGGTCCATGTAACGAGACATTGACGTAAGCTGCGGACGGGAGAGATTGTCTAGCGTCAGGTCGTCATCAAAGAGTTTGGCGACGTTTATAATATCTTCATTTGATGGTGATTCGCCTGTCGAACGCACCTCGAGGTGAAATACCTTAGCTATATTAAACGACGAGCGGAAAGGGAGTAACATACTTTGCGGAAGAACTCCTTAAAGGCATCGCTACCCAGGATGTGCGCGTTGGCTCTCAGACCAGACTCACGGAGTGTCTCCTGGAGGAACTTGGCCATTTCGAGCCTCATGCGGAGTAGTTTTCGTGCCTTTTCCTCCTAAGGGCGGATGCATGTCAGAGCTGACAACTAAGGTAAATAACCTAAAAATGAAACGTACAGCCGCAAACTTGTCTTCAAACGTAGAGGGAAGCATGTTCGGGAAGAGCTTGAGGGCGACTGGCAGCAGGAACTCCATGAAGGGGACAATGATGAAGACGGCAAACGGAATAAGCCGTAACAAATCCTGAGTTGTCCGTCGCAGCTATACGGTGGACCACGGGTGTCATCACTCAAACATGTCTAGAGCGGAGCTCCTACGTACCTGCCTCCGCTCACGGCGCGTGAGGGTCTCGCCTTGGAGAATCTTCCTCTGTAGGCGTGCCGAAATGCGGACTTCTGTGGCGAGGAGTTTAGAACCATGCCAATAGTGCTGGGCCTCGTGCTTGATCTTCTTCCATGCGCGCGAGAGGACAGGGTCAGTTGATTTAGTATTTTTCGGGGTTTTGGGGGTAGGTGGAGAAGGTGGGGGCGAGGAAGAGTCAGTGGTCACACTGGTCGACTGGAAGCGGGATATTGTCCAAGCCTGGTGAGGACGCGGGGGCATGAGCATACTATGACGCGCATGCAGATACGTGATGACGCGCGGATGTATCGCGTGGTTGCGGCGAGCGGCAGCAACGAGTGCGAGTGGCGATGAGCGAGGCAACCATAGAGGCATAAGAACAGTGGGGGGACGGAAGGAAGGAGGGCCAATATGATGACCAACTCGGCAGACACGCGGCACCCGCTTTCAAATTTTTAGTCATGTTGCTCGACCCGAGCAGCAGAGAGTACAAACGCGCTAGGAGACACCACTATAAGACTACTAAGAATCGCAACGGGGACACTGATCCCGATTGGACGCCCTTCAGGGCGGAAGAGAAGAAATACAAAGCTCGCTTCCCTCCTCCAGATCTCTCTGGTGCACTCGACCTTGCTTTGTTGGACGCGAGCAGACACGCAGATATCGAGCAGACAGGATGGAAAGGGCGCCCCGATGTTGTTCCGGTCAAGGAGATTGATCTTGACGATGCTCAACAAAAACCTGGAGCGGGAACGCGAAGGGCTTTCGCGGTTGTTGATGTTCCCGGTGGGTATCGACTGTAGTCCCTGGGACTTGCGTCAGGCTGACGTGTGACCCGAAGGTTTGGTGATCTTACCGGCATTTGTCTCAGACGAGGCCCAGCGAGATTTGATTAGATGGTCCCTCCGCGATCACGCCAAGTATCCGAACGAAACCAACTTGGATACCCACTATATCCTTCCGCACTCTGGCCTCTGGTCTACATATCTTAGTTCGCCCGAAACCGTCGTTCAACCTCAACCTCCTTCCTCTGAAACACTGCCGAACTCTCCAGGTCCGCGGCGCCTTGTCTCAAATACACCCGCTTCACCCGCCACGTTCTCCCTCATCACGAGTACACCAAAGCCCTCCTCAGTACCATCCGCATACACACAGCCGATTAGCACCGCCCAGCTCATCCCGCGTCTTCGCTGGGCGAACATCGGTTGGTCTTATCATTGGGGTACGAAGCAATACGACTTTGCGCGCGAGGTTCAGCCAGTTGGTGAACCGGTTCGCAGGGTGTGTTTAGAAGCCGTGCGTAGCATCTGTTGGAAAGAAGTATTCGGGGGTGCAGCCACAGAATTGCTTGATGGTTGGGAGGGGGCCTCCGAATGGCGAACGTGGCAGGAAACGTACGGTTAGCATTCCAAATAGGGCTCGCGTCTGGTTTGTGCTTGTGGCTCAAGCTATGCACCGCGTCTCGCAGAGCCCGATGCCGGCATCGTTAACTTCTATCAGATTAAAGATAGTCTCATGGGCCATGTCGACCGTTCCGAGATATGCGCCACCTCGCCACTTGTTTCGATTTCGTGAGGCATCTCTCTTCGCCTTACTTCGTCTTGACTGATGCATCGAAAAGTCTTGGCAACGCTGCCATCTTCCTCGTTGGCGGTCTGACGCGGGACGTCGTGCCAATCCCCATCTTGCTGCGTTCGGGTGACATTGTCGTCATGTCGGGCCCGGCTTGTCGGCGTGCGTACCACGGGGTCCCGCGCATACTCGAGGGAACACTGCCGACGTATCTTGACGAGGGTGATACAGTCACTGGAGGGAGGTGGACACCGTACGCGCGATATATGCGCACTGCGCGGGTCAATATCAATGTGCGGCAGGTGTTTCCGAGTGGGTTTGATCCTCGCCTTGCGCAAGCATAGGACCTTTGTTATTTGGCGGCTGGCCTAACAGTCTTGGCTGTTTACAACCCTCGTCAGTGATTCCAGGTAACTTAGTGTTGTGGTTTGCATGGCGCACGGTCGGCACACCCCTATTTGTGCAATGAATGCTTCCATAGCTTCATATAATGAAGTGCTGGGAAAAATGACACGCTCATAGTGACGTGTGACCTATACTGAAGCTAGTAAACAGGCTACACTGCCAATGTGCCTTCGCACGTCGTGGTAATCAACGTCATGGGCTGAGGTGCACGAAGTGAGCACTTCAAATCAAGAAAAGGGGAAATGACGCACAATCTTCAACCTCGCCCCAGCGCTCAATTTGGCTTGCAACTTCAACTTGGGATGCCAGAGCTGCCTGCTCAGTAGTAATACGACCATGAATAAGTGCAATCGCAATGATGAGTGACTTCGTTGTATACGTGGCACGCTCTACCGCTGTCCATGACTTATAATGAGCGGATCACATCACGAGAGAGATTGCCGCGAATGATACGCAACCAGCCATTTGCCACGAATCGAGTTTTTGAAGCGCTTCATCTAGGACTTTCTTTGTTGCATCTGGTTGGGCACTGAATAGAACGGATTGGGAAGTCAAGAGCTCGATGTTGAAAGTATCACGAGCCCAAGCGAGCAGCGGATTCCAGTGCTCGTCTTGTAGACGCACAAGGGGGTCAGGATAGTCCTGGTGAAAGCTAAATCGCGGTGTGTCGGGAGGACGAACAAGACCAGTAAAGAAGGAAGAACAGTACCAGATGGTATCGGTGTCAAGGTACTTAAGCAGGGCGGTGCGTACATCCGTACGTGTTGGAACGTCATTCATCGCGTCTATCGCACGTGCCGCTAGCGAGGTCTGGTCTTAAATGTTAAACGAAGCGCCCTACTTGTAGTGACAGGGTCATAAATGGCGTACCATAGGTAGTGCGTGTGGCTTCAGCACGTTCCGCTGATTCTCCCACTCCGTCACAATGAGCGTTGCGGCAATGAGCTTTGAGCGCGGCAGGAGTAAAGGCTTCCCTCCAGGAGTTTTAAGAGCACGAGAGTCAAGCGTGATGGCAAGAGAGTCCCCTCTTTCTTCGATTTCAACGCTCTTCCAAAATCTTTTAAGCGTGGTCTCTGCACCTATGCGTGTCTGGGTCTAACAAAGACAATGATATATGTGAAGACCTACGATTTGTTGCGGTAACTGGAGTGCTGCCATCTGGGGTCACGGTCGATGCCAGTCTTTGGGATGGCCATATGGCTCTCTGTGAAGTACAGAGACGTGTTAATGTGCGAGCCCGGGGGAACCTCAGCCTGTACATCGTCTTCGTCGCGGTCACGGTTGAGAGATTTCGGGAAGCGGACCGTCAAACCCGAGCCTACTCAGTTCTGCCGGTCCGTACGGTACGTATCCGTGGTCAAGTTCGCCGTGCCTTTGCCAGTCGCGTACTACTTAGTATGCAAAAGCAAGAGTCTAGAATGCGACAACCAGTGATCTCTAGCTTCTTCTCGCAGAACACTAGAAATTCTGGCTCTGCCAATCCTTCCGCGCCCCTACCCCGGGCCATGTCGCCTATAGACCTCACCATTTCAGATGGCGAGGAGCCACCCACGAAGAGATTGAAAACGGCGCATGAACCAGCCCTACGGTCTCCTCAATTGCAGCCTCAGAATAGCCCTCCTCGTTCACCTGCGTCCCAATGGTGCTATGAGCCCTCTCAGTCGCCAGAGAAGCGCCATATGGCTCCAGAGACCAGGAAACGCCGCGAGCAATTTGCCAGACGACTCTTGGTAGCAAATAACCCGTCCACGGGGTCCGATGGGCAGTTGGAAGTGTGCACCACACCTACTCAACACGCTCAGGGGGGATCGGATTCTTCTGAAGCTGAGTCGGAGGGCAAGTTCAAACAGCTGCAGGAGTTATTCGCACGCAAGACGGAGCAGAGGAAGAAAGGAAAGGCCACTCAAGATAAGCCCTCGAAAAAGCAAGCGGAACTTGGTCCCAGCGGCGAGGCATACACTGCGCTTGAGTTGCAGGTAAGCCAGCTTCTTATCCGCCAGCACCAGAACATTCATCGTGTACAGGTTCTTCAACTCAAAGTTAAACATGAAGGCGTACTTCTAATGATAGAAGTCGGCTATAAGTATAAATTCTTTGGGGACGATGCCAAGGTCTGCTGAATTGATCTATCATTGTTATTACTCATTCGAAATTGTGCGAAGATCGCCGGCAAGGAGCTTGGGATTGTTGCATACCCGGACCGTAACTTCGTCGTAGCGTCTATACCTATTCACCGGCGCGACATTCATCTCAGAAAGTGATTGCCATCGCATTCATTATGTGCATTCTCTGAGTGTTTTTTTTTATTACCAAAGGTTATTATCTCGAGGCCATAAGGTCGGTATTGTCGCCCAGACCGAGACCGCGGCCCTGAAGAAGGTCGGCGACAACCGTAATGCCCCATTCGAGCGAGAACTCACGCATCTTTACACTGCCGCGACGTGAGTTTGCCACTTTTCCAATTCTGTTCTTGGCTTTACTCTTTCTGGTTAACGTCTACCCAGATACGTTGACGAGATAGACTCAGTGGACGACGTGGGTGCAAATAGTGCACCTCTGCTCATGTGCATAGTCGAGCAGCTACGTGGCGGCATGGGGGCAGATGAAAGGGTCAATGTCGGCATGATCGTCATCTGCCCTAGCACGGGTGACGTCGTATGGGATGAGTTTGAGGGTAAGTTCTTATTGAGTGCGTTTCCCACTTCTGCCAAGGTTACCCTTAGACGGCCATATGCGCACTGAGCTCGAAGTAGGTTTTCCATCGTCTGGCTTTCAATTTGTCCTTGCTCATACCTTCATGCCAGACAAGAATGGTGCACTGTAAACCTGCGGAGCTATTACTTGCCGAGCAGGGCCTGACAATGCCAACTGAGCGTATGCTTAAACACTTCGCTGGGTGCGTATTCTCAGCTTTCCTGCTATAAGTGGTTGAGTTGTTGAAACTTTTGACAATAGGAGCCCGGCGTCAGAACGCAGGACACGTATAGAAAGGTACCAGAATCAGATGTCGTACACCGACTCGTTCGACTTTGTTGCCCAATTCTACACGCGGAAGACGAGTTCTGGAAGGGCATCGACCAATCTCGCTTCAGGTCTGTACTGTAATCCATCCATGGGCTTCAGTGTACTGACGCGGCACAGGCAAACCAATGGCTGAAGTGGCTGATTTTCCAAAACAGGTCATCATTGCCCTGGCGCAGAGCATTAAATATTTGTCAGCCTTTCGCGTTGCCGATGCGCTCCTTGCTGCGAACTTCTTTTCCAAGTTCACGACCAGAGCACACATGCTTCTTAATGGTAACACCCTTACGAACCTGTGCGTCGCCGCTCGCTGTAAAGGCGGTGGAAACTTAAAACGCATATAACAGAGAGATCTATCAAAATGAAACGGACTTCACGAATAAAGGATCTTTGATTTGGATCCTGGATAAGACTGCCACAAAGTTTGGCTCTAGACTACTTCATTCATGGGTTGGGAGGCCTCTCGTGGATGTGAAGTTAGTCACTCACTTTTAGCTCTTCCTCATGCTCACGACAGTGCAGAGTATTGCAAGAGCGAATAGACGCCGTCGAAGAAATCATATCGACTACATCTCAACATTTACACACCTTACGCCCAATTTTGAAAGGTCTACCGGATCTAGCCAAAGGTCTATGTCGGATCCAATATGGAAAAGTAAGTGCATTGTCCTACGCTAGCGACAGTGCTCAGATAAAAGTTCCCAGTGCACCCCTAAAGAGTTGGCAGTTCTACTCCCAGCCTTCAACAAAATCGCCACAGCTTTCCCGAACTTTGAGTCTCCTATTGCGGTCGGGTTTAAGTCGGCTCTCCTCAATGGGGTCTTCTATGCGCTACCCCTACTGCGAGAGCCGGTCCAACAACTCGTAAATGCTGTAACATTGAAAAAAGCGGCAGCTGGGAATAAGGCTGAAATGTGGGTCGATCCCGAGCGATATCCAGAAATCGCGGATGCGGACGGAGTGAGTGCTAATATGTTCTTTCACGCCACAATCTGTTACTGATTTGAGAAGGCTATCGTCTTGGTCGAGAAGGAACTCGACGACCAGCTTAAAATAAGTGTGTTAAGGTTTGGAAAGGTTGTGATTCAAATCTAACCGATCCCAGTCAGGGGGCAGTTAAAGAAACCAGGGCTTCAGTGGGTGACTGTCTCAGGTGATGAGGTAGGGATCCGTGTAGGCACGGAGCTCCTTTCTGACCGAGTGCATAGTTCTTAGTAGAGGTCAGCCGCGCTGAGGACCTGAGTAAAATTCCACACACGTGGTTCATGCAAAGCAGGTGAATCGCTTGTCGTTTCAGTGCAGCCTTCGACTTACTTCACACAGTACAAAGAAGGTGCGTAGGTATTATACGCCTGTGGTGAAGGAAAAACTTGCACTGCGCGAACAATTCCGAGAAATGCGAGACGCAGCTGCCAACAAAGCTTTCCTCTCCTTCCTCGAAGACATTGCGCGGGATCAATACGCAATCCTACGTGACGCTGTGAATAAGCTCGCAACTATCGACTGCTTGCTTAGCCTTGCCCTCGTCGCTTTGCGCAACGACTATGTCAAGCCACAGTTTGCCACCGAGGAAGACGTGCTCGAGATCGTCGACGGGCGGCATCCAATGGTCGAGGCGGTACGCGCCGATCCGTTTGTTCCGAATACCATCGCCCTTGGAGACGGCGAACCACGTAGCAAGATTATCACAGGTCCGAATATGGGCGGAAAGAGCTCTGCTGTGCGCATGACCGCACTCATCGCGATTATGGCACAGATCGGATCATATGTACCTGCATCCTCAGTGAGGTTGAGCATGTTGGACGGTGTCCTGACCCGCATGGGTGGTAAGTACCTTGAATTACACTTTATTCGCCGAAAAAGGTTTTACAATATTTACTTCCGGCAGCATCGGATGAACTTGCGCGTGGGCGTTCGACGTTTATGGTGGAAATGTCAGAGACAAGCGACATCCTGGTAAATGCTACGAGCAAGAGCTTGGTGATCCTCGATGAGCTCGGTCGAGGTACATCAACCTTTGATGGCGTATGTCCTAGTCGTGTCTAGCAAGACGGAAAGTCTCAAATGCTAACACTTCAATCCAGATGTCCATTGCTCACGCTGTTCTTCATTATCTCATACAAACGAAGCGCTGCAAGACGTTGTTCATCACTCATTACCCACTCGTCGGGGCCGACTTAGCACGACAGTTCCCTAATGACGTTCAGAACATTCACATGGGCTTTACCGAGGACATGCGTATCAGTGGCATACGAGAGATTACTTTCTTGTATCGTCTCACCAAGGGGCTTGCCAGCGAGTCGTTTGGGATCGAGTGCGCACGGCTTGCGGGAGTTGCGGAGGACGTGCTGGAGACCGCCTCGCAACATGCGGACAAGATGCGTGCCTTAGTTGAAGAGAAGACTAAACGGAGCAGGTAAGCGTCTCTATAGCTGTCGTGTTTTTCTCGGATTGACGCGGACGACGAGGGTTCGGAGGGCGTTGAAACTACTGAGCATTTGCTTTGGTGCTTCTCCCATCGATGCTGTGGCTGCCATGGAGCAATTACAGAGTAGTACTTCCGGATGATGGTGACATGGGCTCCGTAGTCGCATCTAACTTAGTTATTCTTGTTTATTGTCCTTGCCTTGTCCACACTCTTAATTATATAAAAGTCCTTGGAAGACGCGGTCACGTGATGGAAAGTCAACTGAGAGCAAAGAAAGTATAAAGCGTTCTCGACCGACGACATGCAAGCCTTCTTCAACCCTCCTCCGGCCAACCTACATTCGTATTTACGTGTTCCGGATCAGCAGCGCACCCGTGTGGAGAATCCCTCACCATCTGGCCTAGAACTCTCTTTTGTGTCAACCGTGTCGCTTCAACCTTTGCCTGGCTCAACCAAGGGCTCAACCAAGCATTTCGAGGATATGGCTAAAAGCGATGCCGTTCCTATGGATATTTCCCCCGAGCCTTCCCGCTTTACCCGTCAATTTGGAGGAACTTCTCTCGAGAAAACAAGGCCGCATCCCCACGCTTCTACGAGTTTTGCAAGGCTGTTTGGGCGTGACCTCAGCAATGAGTCTCCCCTTAATCCTTACGTAGCATCGTCGCCTGAACCACCAGCCGTCCATAGTGGGCGTACTCAGTTTATCAGTCTTTCGTTGCAGTCGGAGGATAAATTGGAATCTGCGCGGCTTCAAAGTGCTCGCGATTCGTCGGGTGTGGTACGTGTAGCTTACATATAGTCATCCTCAAGTTCTCACTCGTTTGTCATGTTTAACTTTGGTGTTTGTGTAGCACGAACATGCCCCTTCCTCGCCCGATGCCATGGATGTGGACACCTCCTTCACAGAAGCCCTCACCTTTCCTCCGAAGCCCGACTCGTCGCCTTCAGCCCCCTTTACCGCCGCTCCAGCAGTGCCAAATTTTCAAAATATTTTCTACGACCCATCCTCTCCTGGCTGTGCCCGTGATGACCTTTACGAGTCTAAAAAGCGTCGGTCTGCTTCTCCTGAAGGGACCCCAGAGCCAGCGCATGGTCGACGCCGTGCGGGAACGGTCAGCGTTTTTGGTAGCTCGTCGCCTGCCGTGGATTCTTCCCCGAGTGTTCTCAAGTTAGAGCGCATGACAAACCTCTCGAAAAAGCCCATGCTCAGTGGTCTTGGAATACCATCTCACGACAACGCTAGGTACCTCAGGAAGCCAATTATGTCTGCGCTGGTGCCACCGTCCGACGTAGCACAGCTCGCTCCCCTTTCGGCACGCGGTTCCTCGCAGGACGAAGAACGTATGTCAACCATGCAAGAACACAGCACGGCCTTACCACCTCCGCGACGTGCTTTCTCTGCGATGCTGCCAGAGCACCGACTCGGCGCTCGTCCTTCCGGAGACTCACCGTCTGAGCGCAATGAAGAATGTTCCCCTGCGCTGGCCTATGCACAACGGCATAAAGTTAGGACTATCCGCCGGCGGGATGGTACAGATGACTTTCGCTCGCTTACGGGGGCCACAGCTATGGTCGTGCGAGATCAGGAAAGCCCACGTGCACGGATGGTACCACAATGGGGCGTCGGCCTGGGTGGCTTTGGTGACAACGAAGCATTCGGGAAAATACTTCCGTGCCACAGAGTTCGAGAAGATGGGCTGATGCGGATCAATTGCAAGACTGTAAGAAGTCTCATTCTCGTTGAAATAGCCATCGACAACTCTAAACATGCAGCTCAATGATGTCTTGGACGGAGTCTTCAAGTCCCGAATTGTCTCGTACCAGGTCATCGACTGTCGATTTGATTACGAGTATAACGGCGGCCATGTCCCGGGGGCAATGAATATCAATACAACGATGCAGCTCGAGGAGTATTTCCTCAGTGCAACGGCCAACAAGCCAGTTCCAAGCGTGAGTGGTGAAGGCGGACCGAAGCATATCTTGATTTTCCATTGTGAATTCAGTGCCAAGCGCGCCCCTACTTTGTAAGTTCTACTTTCGACCTCTCGCTCCCTTGACCAATCTTCTGCTTTAACCCCAGTGCGAAGCACTTGCGTTCCAAGGATCGCGCCGTTAATAATCACAATTACCCGCGTGTACACTTCCCAGAGGTGTACATTCTCGAAGGTGGATACTGCCAGTACTTCAAGGAAAGTGGCACACGTTGTGAACCGTCGGGATATGTCCGCATGGACGATCCATATCACGCCGCCTCTCGAAAAGAAGACCTCGATCAGTTTCGCAAGGCAAAGTTTGGGCGAACGAAGTCGTACGCATATGGCGATGCGATGGGCATTACCGCACTCAAAGCCTCGAAGCGCAATCCTGGAGCCGTCCAACCGTTGTTTGCCGCTACGAGTGTGGCTCATTCCAACCGTGAGATCAATATCAATGATAACGGACTCAGAGCAGTTCCCGAGGATCCCTATATCTTACCAAGTGAGGACGAGGAAACAGACATTGGCGATAGTCCATGTCCGCCGCCATCGAAGAACCCTGGAATTAAGGCAAAGAAGCTCGGCCTAGGTGGGACCAGGGGCCCATTGATGCGCGCGGAGACGTATGGGCCATCCAGGTTCGAATCCGCCCGCTGAACTGCGCCCAGTCAACAAACTGCTGCCACCAATACTCTCCTTGTGTTCAAACGCGTTACTCCTGGCTGTTTTGCAATCTCTTGCCTCATAATATTTCGATTCTGCAAGACCTCAAGGCTTCCAAACTCGCATACACACCCGCTAGTGTGCTCCCCTTACTCACTTTCTTCCTTGTCTAGTTTTCTGCGCCACACAGACTGGCACGCTCAAGCTTGCTAAACCCCATAGCCCATCTCTATCATCATCATTCATCAAGCCAACCCCGCACTGCCAATCATATATCGATTATCGGCCAAGTGTACTACCCCAGTTCATAGATGCAGACTCACGCGCGGACTCACGGCTATCTGTCTCCATATATCACACCACGACTCATCTTTGCTCTCCATGCGGGCTCAAAGTATTTTCTAAAAATGTTCCAATCATCTTTCAATATCCAATAGTGCAACAGTGTGCAGAATTTATTGGTTTTTTTTTCACATGCGCTTGTCTTCACACGTGGATTGGGCGGCGGTCATAATATTTGCTTTGGCGTCTCAGTTCTTCGCTTCTCTTTCATCCAGCCCTCCTCCCCTACTTTGATACCTTCATATTTCTTGACATTCTTCATTTTTATTTATTACACCGCGGGGTTTGACACCCCTGGTAAATCTTCGTAATCGCCCCAACGCACGCCATCATCATTTTAACAATATCGTCACATCATGGACATTTAAAAGTTGGAAAGGGTCTAGTTTTCAATCTATTTGCGTGCGCCCAGTTTTCTGTGCAATGCGAGCGTGTTCACGTTAGTGAACACTTGGTCGTGCTCCAATAGTAGCTGACGCAATGTCTTGCAGACTCGACATTGTGCCTTCTATGTCGCTCAAATAGTCGAGGGTAAACGTATATAGGAAAGATCGAATTACACTGATGCTATGCTTCAGTCTAACCTACGTAACTTTTTTTTTGCGCCTTTTCTTGGAGGTGGGATCGTCCTTTTTCTCGGTAGTGCCAGTAATCATGGAATTGTCGGCCTTTCGTTTACGCCCTGCAGTGGCCTTCTCCCTCTTTCTCCCTATGCGTTCTCCACCATCGATCTTTGGTGATGGCTGTTGGGCCTGCATACTTTTTACAACCTGTCTACAGAGCTCGGCAAGCGACGCAGACGGTTTGAGGCGATCACATAGCTCTCCCCAGATCGTGGGTTCCCAAATATGTACAAAAGTCGGGTGTTCGGCCATTAGACGCTTTGTTGTCCGTGTACCGACAAGGGTCAACTTCAGCGCCTCTTTGAAACTCTGCGCAGACGTGGTGTCTGGATCGTAGGTGGAAGATAAAACGCTATGCACTGAGCGCTGTAGTTGCCTCATGAAGACTGCCAAATTATCCAGTTCGTCTTCCGGCTTATTATATCCCCGTTAACGATGAGCTAGGCATAGACGACAGAGCTAGGCATAGCACTTACCATGGGTGGCAGGCAAACCAGCAGTACTTGTAGGAGTATGTAAGCCCGGCCTCGTCGGTAAGCATTGACGGCTTTCGCAGGTGCGGCGAGTAACACTTCGCGCATGTCCCACGCAGTGCGAGGGTGTCGCTTGATAAATTCTGAAAAGAAATCCGTGTTGAGGTCAGAGGCTTTGCGCTCGGTGAAATCTACTAGCGACAAGGTGTACGCTGTCCGCACGGTTGTGTCGGCGCCAACGTGGAGCAGAGCTTTGGACACATAAAGACTACAGAAGCTGATAGTAGCGAGAGAGTCACTTGAATGCACCTTGCGTGCACGGACATGAAGATCGTTCAGTATATCCGAGGCTTTGTCGACGTCGATAATTGAGGGAACCACCTTGAGCTTATCGATCCGCGATCTCAAGAGTCCGATTGCTTTTTCTGAGAGCTGCTTCTCGTCGGAGAATGCAAGAGTAAGAAGTGGTATGAGGATTTGGATGATATGCGCGCTCTTGGGCTGCTTCTTAACGAAGATGTTCAAAAGATCGAGGATACGATTCTTGAAGTGTGTGGCCTCTCTTTGTGCCCCCTCTGAGATAGTGGTTAACGTAGAAAACGAGGGTAGTATAACTCTGGGAACCTTTGCTTTTCTTCTCTCTTATCCGATCTTTGAACAACTGGGAAAGCTGATCGTCTACTGCCATCATCTGGTCGTCATCGAGTCCAGAATCAGGTTCAGATACTTCGTCGGACGAGTCAGCTGCGGAGTCGATGCGGTTTTTCAGAAAACCTTCTGTGATCTTCTCCAAACCCTCATTCCCTGCCTCAGTACTCCCGAGGGTTTCGTTATGTTCATCCCCGGACGGCGACTCGCTGTCCAAGTCGTTGTCACGGCCAGCCTCCAAAGAGTCGTCCTCAACAACGAACGAATCCTCATCAGAATCAACTACAAGGTCCGAAGGGTCCCGATGTTCCAGTTGCTATGAACCAAATTAATGATACCGGAAAGCTGCGCAGCACCACCACGCACGGAAAGAATCAGGTTGATGGTGCTGTCTTTGACGGCACCGCTGAGTAAGGAGAAGCTCTGATTACCCGCAGCGCGCGTGTACGCGGTCCCCTTCTCTAAAAAACCTATGATCACGTCAACGAGAACATCGATAGGCTCAATAGCACGTTCATCGTCTTGAAAAAGTTTGGAGACAACTGGTAATGGGCCCAATGAAGGGAATAAACGAGATGCTCCATCAATGCAGGACTAGCCCGTAGGTATGTCAGTAAAGGGTTTTAGCACGTTGACGTGGGTATCACCTCAAGTAATGCCACGTCTCTCCCGTTGGTGTTATTCTCGAGGTAAGACTGGAGGATCGAGGATTGCAAGAGTAGTTCGACACCTAGTATATCTTCACCTCTATCACTTGAGACCTATGTAGAACACATGAGAGGAAGCCGATATGGAAAACACGGATATCGGACATACCTTCTTTAAATTAGTCACTAAATTACAGGCATGTTCTAGTATCTCTCGATCTTTGGAATCAAAACCCGAGAGTAGTTCCATGTGTTTGGAGGCTTGTTCCAGCCGATGAATTGTTTGTAGCACCCTCGAGACCCAGGGTTCACCATCCGAGGTCATGCCCGTCACCCTCTGCGCTCTGTCGGCCGTTTGGGTAACATTCGACAGTCGTGTAAGGTCCGTCAAACAGCTGAGTAGACGCTCGCGACATTGGCGTCGTAAATCGTCCGTAAATGGGGGCGAAGGCACCTTGTGGACCTGTGGATTCAGTTGACATAGCCAGCCTCTTACAGTGGGGGGGAACGTACAGCACAGATTGGGCTATTCGGGGATATCTTCTTTATAACGAACATCCCGTGGACGGTGAGCCAATCTAGGATTTGCTGTACCCAACCATCGTCTTTAGGTATTGCTCCGTTGCGAATGAGGGCCGCAAATTGATCAACTATCCACGAACGATGTGCGTTAATCAGCTGAGCATCAAACCTAGCTCTCAGTGAGTTGTCAACGTCATCCAGAGCGGTCAGAATCCATACTTTGCAGAGCTAGAGGCCCCAGTCCACCTGCCTAAGTATGTGGTTAATGTAGTCCTTAATGCCCTCTGCGTTCGTCATCGTCAGAATTGACTCCACGGTCTTGGTCTTGGTCAGCTTGTCGAATTGTTGATTCCCATGTATGCCCGTCAGTTGTAACACGAAAGCAAACCCGAGTGATGGATCCTTTTGCACAATAGAAAGGATATCCGTCGCCTATGCGGGAATTATAGGTCAGAATCCACTAACATAGCTGACGCAATGATAGGGCTCGCAATTTGTTTAGCAAATGAATGCAAGTATCGGTCTGGATGCGATAGATGATTGATCCAAGTCCGCATAAAATTCTTCGTGAACAACATTGGCAGGTCTGTAGCCTTGATGCGTGGTAGCGCTTTCTTAAAGATCACAAAGCCCCAGTACTTTCGCTCATTAGATGCAGACACGGAAAAGAGAGACTCTGCGACAGGGTAGTCGGTAAATGACTGGCTCTTCTCGTCGAGGCGACTTACCGTCGACAACGACGCGAAAGAACTCGGGGAATGAGCCCTTCGGTGTGTACCCACTGCCTTCCAAAGGTAATAGCTGGTCCAGTAACTCGTCCCAGATGTGATGGACCTGAGGTCTCCACGCCCGGCCAGGAATCCTCACCACAGCGTTATCGCCTTCGCCTTCGAACCCAGTTTCCTGCACAGCATTCATCTAACCGAAGCACAGAGACAATAAGAAGCACTGGTTCGCTTACTCTGAGTATCCTCGCAAGCGTCACAAGATTAGCATGATGAAAGATGTTCCCACGCTTGAACGTCGGTGCCCAGAGCCAGCGCCACTCGTACTCGTGTTCGGGCCACAGCCTCTGGGCGCGCAACGCAAGTGCAATCTTCTCTGGGGTCCACACGACTTTGCTCTTTGCAGCTCTCCCTTCGACAGAGGAAGTCTCACCAAACTCTTCCTCTAACAGCGCACGAACTACTTTCTCACGCCAGGGTACGTCCTCGTCACGAGTTGCGGCAAGAAGGTCCAACGCGCTCCCGACTGCCCAATACGCCGCCTCGGCAAGCCACGATTTGGCGTGGGAAAGTGTGCACAGCGCTTTGAGAACAGCTTCGCAGCTCTCGGGTGTGCTTGGTGCAGAGGGGTATTGAGGGAGCGGAGGATGTGTGCGAATGAACAGACCGGAATGAACGATTGAAGCGAGGCCGAACAGGCGCGCAAAGAGCAAGTCGCGTTCTTCTTGGCCGGTTTGATTGCCTGTTGTGCGCGACGCGTCGAGGACGAGCGCAAGGATTTGTGCGCAGGAAACAGTAGAGATACAGGAAAGAAGCTCGTAGTAGTTTAATCCCACTTTGTTAATGTGAATGTAATGTTATGCGTACCTCTGTCAAGGCGACAGCGAACCCAATACGACTGCTTTCTCTTGGGCTTGCGAGCCCACGTAATAGCCTGCGGATCGAATAGGCGACATCTGGAGAGTTCAATAAATCAAGCGTGAGGTTGTGCTCTACTACGTCTTCCGCAGAACAATCCCGCGGGGCCCCATCAATACCAAAGCTCTCCCCACTGGGCTCGTCTGGCTCAGCTGACTCATTCGCAAATGTTGCCTGAAGCTTTTGTAGAGTAGCTACAAGCTTGGCGGACGTGTCAAGACGTTTCTTCTTATCGGAAGAAGAGAGGTCCCAGAAAAGAGGAAGAATGGTAGACATGCCAGTGGGCAGACCGATATGATGCAAATTTAGACGCAAGGTTGGGGCGCAGGAAAGTATTTCCATTTCAAGGAATTCCACCCAAACTGAAGCGCCAGACACGATTTTACTCTCGAGTACAGCTGAGGTACAGTTCTATCATTGCATGCATGATACAGCGCTAACGACAAATTTCGATGTTCTAATAAACGCCAGGGGTAGGTAAGACACCGCACGCAAACCCCTCACCCCAAAACATCCAGTCCGCCACGCGGCAGTCTTGGCTCACCATCCTTGTACGGTTGGCCTGTCTCCTTCCGCAAGAGATCATTGATCCACTGCCCATGTGGCTTGATCTTCTCTCCACGAGAGTACATGACCGCCAAATAGAGCCATGCGGCAGCGTTACCAACCGTGCCGACTTCATCCGACACGTTTTTACGCGCGAAGCTAGAAACGGCTTCGTAGAGTTTTTCGTCCGTGTAGAGATCGTAGAGGTGACCCGCAACCGCATCATTATCGCCTACATCGCAGAGATAGCCCGACTTTCCATGTTGAATCTGCAGCGGGATGCCACCCGTACGCGAGGCAATGACAGGTATCCCGGCGTGTAAGGCCTCAGAAACTTTAACTTCGAAGCCTTCACGCGTAGACAGCTGTAACGCGATCTTCGAGTTGGCCATGAGCGCATTGAGTACTGGTAAGAACATCAGTGAGATGATCCCTTAAAATTGAAAAAGAAAAAAGAGTACGTTGATCGCTCGGAGGTATGCGCGCTACAATAATATCATTGGCGAGGTGCCTGTATGCTTCTGAGTGGATGAGTTTGATGACCTGGTCGTAGATGATGCTTGCATCAGGATCATCAACAGCACCATGTCCACAGATAAGCAACTGAGGTATTTCGTCCCCGTCGAACTTTCCTTTCGTCTTCAATAGCTCGCGGAATTTAGCGTACGAGTCGACGACATTAGGAATTCCTTTGGACGGGTCGAAACGCGCAACCTGAACCACGTAATCCCGCGCGGGCCATGCTAGCTCCGTCATCTTTTCCTTGGCGCACAGCGAGCGGAACTCCCCCATATAATACTGGGAATCCCAAGATTCAAGGTCCTTGTTGAGGCCGTCCAACCTAAGTGATCATGCGTTATAAAACGGCAGATACCTCGAGCAATACGCGCACCAGTCAGTGGCAGCGCCAAGTAAGCAAAGTTTTTCAACTGGTACGTCGCTGGGAACAAACTTATTCACTGGGTGACCTATGTGGGCAATATATGTCAGCCCTACCTAGGGGGTGAAGGTGACGAAAATAAGCCACACGCACTGATAAACAGATCGGCATGTTGGATGTTATTCCAAAGGTACTTCCACACTTCTTCTTGAGGTGAACCTTCCTTATGTACGAGATCGCTGCGAATCTCGATGTGTGAACGGTAAACAATGGGCACCTCAGGCCGGACCTTGCGGATAAGCGGGATCAAACCAGGCATCTGTGGGTCATCTTGACAAATAGAATTAATGCTATGTCAGGCAGAAACAGAGATGAACCTCACCGATGAATGCCACATCGACGCCACCAGGCGCAAGTGGACCACCCTCAGCAGTCCAGCGTAGCCCGTTCTTAAGAATCCAAGAGTCAAAGTTGTCCCTTTGCTCCTGGGTGAGGCGAAGAGTGGGCGCGGCGACCCCTTGCAAGATATTGTGGTTGTTCTTTGTCGTGCGGAACACGGAGGGCGACGGGTTTGGAACGTACCTGAGTCGATGGGAAAAGCAAGGTAATCAGTTTATCGTGTTCACATGAGACATGACATGTGATGAGAAAAAGGGGGCGGGAAGAACAACGCCACGAGAAATGTATTCCAATCTCGTACTCCAGCAAGTGATGGGGTAATGATTCGAGGTCCTCGAGGCACTAACCAGGCGGCATCGACATCCAAAAGGGTAAGGAAGCGAATAAGCGCGTGTCTCATCTTCAATCGGATAAATCGAATTTGCATTAGCGGATGATCCTGACAGATAACGAAGTATAGACACTCACGAGGGCAACACCACCTGCGGATGGAACGCCCAAAAGGAAGCGAGAATGGGGAAAGGGCAGATGGAAGGACTCAATCTCAAATTCTTGCAAAAATGGGGATAGACTCACCGCCCTGGGGTGTAGAAGAAAAGAAGCCAATCTTTGTTTTTTTTTCGCGAAGCTCATCGGCGAGCTGAACGACAGCATTCCAGGTACCCTCACCAACAGAGTTGCGGTACGCATCGAGATCATCTATGAGGTGAATCTTCCCAGCAGCGTCAACAGCAACCTGGTTGCGAGGGCCAATTGATAGACGTGGGTTATTGCCAGGACCAAAATGCATAATGGCCTTGCGCGCAGCAGAGTCCGCCTGCTCGTCGATCGTACGAGGAATAGGCAGTTTCTGCTGAACACCACCAGGGGTAAGAGTTTGTCCACTCTGTCCAAGGACGGAGTGGTCGACATAGACGGTAGGCGTTTCAGCACCCGAGGGCGCAAACGAGCCAGTGGCCGACCCAATACGGTGCTTGATATTAGTGCGAGTGGCTGAGTCTGTGTGATAAGGTTTGATATTGAACACGATGGGGACGATATCGAGCTCCAACCACAGGCGAGTACAGAGATTGGGGGCCTAGGTGGTTTTAGAAAGGCCATTGCAGGACGGTGTTAGAAAAGAACCAACCTCCCGAAGGAGACTGAGGGTAACACCGGCACCCAGGAACTTGCACAGATGCTCCGAAGAGAACTTGCGGAGAGCAGAAATGATATGGGACTCGATAACTTCCGTCTGCTTATCCGATTGTGCAGCATCGTACGGGAGGATCGTAGAGCTGAAATCGGTGTTATAGACAGAGTCGTGGATAGAGATTGCAATTTCGAAGCCAGCTTTGTTAGCGAGGAGGGAACCCGCAATGCCAGCCCACATAGGCTACGTATGACCTGAGTGCTTTAGCGGGAAAAATAAGAGGGAGGGGCGAACGGTAAGACTACTGAAGGCGGTGACATTCGGTCTGGTAGCGCTGGATATGCTGGAGAGCCTGCGCCTGATGGCGTCGGAAGACTTTGACACGAACTGTTGAGGTGCCGACGGAGCCATTTAGGAGAGTGGGCAATTCAGATCGAGGGTGATAAAGGAAAAGAGAGGACCGAGTAAGTAGAAGAGCTTTTATAGGCCAAGGCAATGACAATCTTCTCAAGTAGGAGGTTGGCTCAGGCACCGTTGGGCCGGCCTCAGGCACAGTCAGACCTTGCCTCAAAGCAATGTCCAGCTGCAAAGAATGCGGACATCCCACTCAATTCTCTCGAGACATTGGCTCTGCCGTATGCACACACTGCGGTACTTTGGCAGATTCGTCCCAACAGAGCGCTCTCACTTCTCCCTCTGATTTCCTCCCCGATTCCTACGCCCACGACCTCCAGATCAACACCCGTCCAACCACTCTCAAAAGTATCCGCAGAAACGCTGCATGGGACCTTGCCGGACAGGCTGCTAACCCCAGGAATGAGCGCAACAAGGTCTTTTCCCCTTTTTTCATCACACCCCTTCAACCCGTCCTGACACCTTGTCGCTCTTCTCAGTTCATCATTTATGAGTCCATCCGGGCTCTTGCTGACCGTCTGGGACATCGGGGTGCAGCCATCCGTGCCAAAGCCATTTTTGACTCCGTGATACAACGCCTTTTAGTCAAATGGGGTAGAGCAGCCAAACTTGCCGCAGGCGCTGCTCTCGTGTTCGCCATTAGAGAACAGGATAGGGGAGATCACACACACCATGTTGCTGTCAGTTTCTCTTTCTCTCTTCATCTCTGTTCTTCCGACGAGCCTGGCCGTTTATCCGCGCAATCTTTTTGTCTCCCTCACGAACAATGCCCTATTACCCACGCCCCCCACACTTTCTTCTCTCGGCGTGGCACATACCCAGATATTTCAACTCTGTTATTGGAATTGGATGTTTGCAGCAGCAAAAATACCCTAGAGGCCTCTCTTTGCCGCGCGCTTCCAAGGCACATCGCCGTAAAATCATTAAGCGCTGCCTGTTTCTCCTCCCGCTTTCGGGCAGGACCATCTCCTGACCCTTTTGTGTATGCCGTGATTCTCGCTTCCCCTTCCGTTGTGGTTGTACTTTGGGGATGTGGTCTAACCCCAAGACGTGTCGAATAGAATCGGTCTATTTACCTCCCATACATTCTTTTTTCGGATGCACGGTCACGGCATATACGGCTGGCTGACTGTCTTGTATTCCCATCCCAGTATCTCCTCTCGGAACCAGTCGTGGAATTGAAGCGCACACAATTGCGGCTCCTCCCTCACCTCGCCCTTGACCTTCCACGTAACCGTGCGGTCTCACACCTTCCCTCTCTCGCTGCACACCTCAGTACCCTCGCCTCTGCTTCGGTCCCAACTCTTTCCAAAGATACACTTACCTTCATAAGGCCTTTGTTGGCTTCTGTCGTGGTGCAGGACGTCCTAAGAACAGCTTCGGCGCTGTACGATCTTCCCAATTTGGAGAGGAGTGCATTCAATGCAGGAAGTGCAGGTGCAGGTGGGTGCGCCCTTTTACTTCTGGCACTTGAGGCGCACGCCCGCCCGCCTCGCCCAATGCCACACGTGCTTGTGCTCGCTTCGCAGCTAGGAGCGGCTCTCGGTGCACGTGGCGCGGCTGTTATGACACGCTATCGCATGCTCGTGGACACAATTGAGGCGTGCGCCGCACGAGTTCCGTGGCTCGTAAATGCCAACACACCGAGGAGTAAGCACATCGCTCGGAGATCCAGAGTGGCGAGCGCCGTACTGGACGTTGTACAATTCCGCGAGGAAGTCGGACTGGCAGAGATTGCCGAAGCGGGTGGCCCAATTCAAGTCGAACTCGAGGCAGAGGTCGACGGAGGCGACGGTGAAGGTGATAGAGGTAGTAATGAAGCCGATTTGGATGCACTCGTCGCTGAGGTCCAACAAAAAACGACCAGGATCACGAGAATTTTGTCACATGGGCCCCAGAGTTCCTATGTGGTGGCGAAGACTGCCGCGGCTTCAGAACGCAGATACAAGAAGCGTCGAACGGTCACGACCCAGGCGGCCAATTTCCTCCTTGACCCCCTAGCGAACGTCGCGCCGGAACGCCCTGCACTCGCCCACACATCCTACCTTTTATCATCTGACGCGGGCAGTAGATCTGACGTACCACCGACGAGGCTACAACTCCTGGCGGCCGAACGTGGAGACACAGACGCGGTTCGTGATGACGAGTTATTCGGCGAAGGTGAGCTAGAAGGGATTGTGATTGGTACGGATGAGACAGCACACGAGGAACGAGAGAAGAGGGCTCAAGCAATGTGGATGATTTGGGGTGAAGATGTTGCCAATCCCACGAGAGAGGTCCTTGGCACAGAAAATGTAGGGAAGAGGAAGCACCCCGGGCGACCTGGCGGCTACACGAAGAAGGGAAGGGAGCGAGTTGATATGGATAAACTTGCGGCGCTACTGGAGTCAGATGACCCGTTCGTAGCGCTGGGTGTTGAGGTGTTCTGTTCAGGTGATGAAGACAAGCAAGGGGAAGAAAGTCGAAGGGGGGACTACATTGGAGGCGGAGGCGGTGAGGAGGTGGAAGGTGAGTGGAGGCCCGCGTCTCCTGGAGGATGGGAAGTAGAATGGTCTACCGAATGGTAAATACAACAATAGCGTAGTTATGCGTAGGTTTTGTGGCCGGCTTTATAGAATTCACTAATGAAAATATAGGTTTCTGGCCTCAATTTTTCAAACTTTCGAGTCCAGAGTCTTGTCTTACTGAGGTCGAGCGATGGTCCAAGTAATTGATCACATGATTCAAATTCATATCTCGTGACCGCGCCTAGTAAGTGGCTTATTTGCCCTTACCGGTGATTCAGAGGTATCCAATCGTCGAAACGCAAGTCTACTGGGCGAATGTCCTGTTAATCTACATGGAAATCGACTTGTACGTTCCCTCCTTTCGCACGGCCAGCAACGTATGCGTTCCCACTCCCCGACCCCGTGCGAGCATGACCGTCCACTCGTACGTGCTGTAGTGTTCTAATTTCGTTTCTCGGTGCCGATCTTTGTACGCAACTCTGGCAGAAACGCTTATCACTTGCCGTTAATGAACGTACGCGCGACTCGCCACTATCGTTCCAATCCCCACAGACGGCAAGTCCTACTTCACCTGCGCGTACGCAGTCACTCTCCACTGTCGTGCTCGTTCAAAAGCCCGCGCAGTCGGTATGTATACCCTCTGCAGACGCGGATGCGAGTGTACAAGATGAGCAGTGGGTCGCCCTTACGCGCAACCTTACCCTCCTTCCTACTCAATGCTCTGCTGAGCTCGAGACAGCCTGGAGCAGCAACGGAGAAAATACGATGGTGTGCATTTTGAATATGACCCCCCCCCTCCAATCTTACCGCTGACTTTTTAACTGATGAAAGTTTCCATGGCGCTCTTTACTTTTCAGAACCTTGACGAAACACCACGGTCTTCAACCCGATTATGCTCGCACGATCAGCGTTTTCAATGTGGGGCATGCGAGCAAACAAAGACCCACACCAGTGACAACACGGTACCACCCCTCGTGCATTCCGGTCCTTGTTCATCTATGCCAAATGTCTTGTCTCCGCGGCTCGCCCTTCCCCCAGTGACAGCGACAGGATACTTACAGACACCAGACCCAGTCACGATTCCTACGCCTCTTATCGGTTCTGCTATACTTCCTCCGCATTCTCCCTTCAGTAGTGGATGCGTGAACACCATGCTACTGTATTTGCGAGAGTCTCAGCCATCACAGCAGCAGCAGGCGCCTCCACGTCGCTCACGGTTCACCATGGGTCCACGACCAGACTGTGAGAAATGTCGCCTGGGTGTGCCGGGACATTACGCACATTTCGATTGATTCACAAAAAGAAGGTAAGGGACTACCCAGATGAGATTCCCCCTATCATAGTGTCGTTAATTTAGATAATAGCCTGCGTGTCTCTCACTTGGTGGATTGAAACGTAACACGACATGAAATGAAGTCGGTGCGCGCTGTGAACACTCTTATGCCATCGAATACAGACAAGAATATAGCGCTTCTGAGCTCACTTCAGTTGTTTGCGCTGTACACATTGCAAGATTAAAGCAGAAGTGACACTGTCATCTCCTGTGTGGCCAAAGTACCTGAAATCGGGGGGAAAAGATCGTATCTACCTGGGTATCTAAACGCATCCAGTCTTGTGCATACATGATTCAGGCATCTTGTTAAACGACGTTCAACCCCAACGTCAACTATCGGAGTAGCAGGCCATATAAGTGCGCTGTGCGAAACTTCACAGAGCCAACCCCCCTTCGCTACGAGCTCCTCGTGCACGACCAGATCGCCATCAAGCAATACTTCATCATCGTCTGTCCGTTCGATGTGAAGTTAGTCAAGTAAAAACCAACAAGCCAGGTAAAGATGAACCCGTCTGTTTTGTGAGTGCATAGCATCGACGTCCCCCCCCCCATGCTCTTGCAAGGTTTGGCAACGAATAGTTGAGCAGGGAGATGCCAGTTGGGATAGCGCCGACCGACCATGCTATTTGTTCCTTAAATTTCGGAATCTTCCCCTTCCTCTTCGCTCTCATGCGTTTGTTACACTCCTGTTTTAAGAGCCAAAACAAACTCTTGCTTCAACAGGCGTGCGTATTCATGCGTATTCATGCTCCGCTGCCTCGCGCATGCTGCGCGACAGTTGGTCTGCATGCTCGAGGCTTCGTTACCTTGTTGCAACCAGCTCCCCTCACGATATCGACGTGGAGCTTATGGTTTTCCGCCATGCGCTTGTACACTTCTTCCAATCCTAGGGCCAGCACTCCTTGTTTGATTCGCGAGAGATTAGGTGGGGTCGACAACCTTCGTGCCGTTGCTTGGTGGGACCGTTTCCTCTCGAGGGTAAGCGGACTTCTGGGTCAGGATTCGTTTTGATACGCTGTCGGTAGTCATCTATGTATTCCTTGGTGTACGGTGGGACCCACAATTTGACCGCAAAACGACAGCCTTTGTGGTACAAGATCGCCGTGTTTCAGGTGTGAAACTCATTGAGTGAGCAGAAATGGGTCGTCTGTCTATGTCCATTATTAAGTTTAAGGTGGGTGCATATGGCGGTGGTGAGGAAGGAGTATGGTACTAGACTACTAGTAGTAGGAGGCTACAGATGGGGAGATCTTCTCGAGGAAGGGTTGGTAGGCCAGTAATACCAGTAATCACGAGCGGATAGCCTCAGTTATACTGATACTCGACTAGCTCAGGCCGTGAGGGGTGTTGAGATATTGGGAAAGTGGTCACGGTGGTGGCCAGTGCCATACTCAAAACATCCGATGTGCTCGTTGGGAGTAACGGAGCAGAGGGAGTCGGTGATGCGGGGAGCTACTCGAGGCATCAGAGTGCCCAGAATGTTAGAGCGTCGCTGTGATGGAAACCGCGAGTAGTGCGTGACAGGATAGTCGAAATTTAGACTTAAAGCTTAAAGGTTTGAGGCACCTTGGGTGAGGTCATGAGACCGATGGAAGGGAGGACCCACTGTCACGTTTCGGTGAGCCACGATTATCGAGGGAGAGAACTTGAATCAATGGGGACGCCGAGGGATAGGGTCGATGTGTGCTTCGTTGACAAGTAGTCTGCTCGATGGGTCGCCAATACTAAGTAGATGGAAGGTATGGAGACTTGTCTGGGGGAACAGAGTTTGAACTAGATGGCCAGAATTTTAACGTTACTAGCCTGAGAAGGGCAGTAAAGGAACAGACCGATTTGAAGGTACACTAAAGTAGTACCCTAGAAGCAGCGTCAAGGGGCTATGCCACATGAATTCAAGTTGCCAGTGGTAGGGAGACCAGCCTGCACTGGCACTGACATTTGTCTGTGGGCCCTCAACATGTGACAACTGATAGACGTGAAACTGCGTCATTGAGCATACCATAATCACTCGTAGTAGGTGTAAATTCAAGAGCATGCAATCGACGTTATATAAACGGAGAAACTGCCACAGTCAACTGAGTAAAGATGCTCATCTACCAGATCTCTGACTAAGCCTGACTGTCTGCAGTAGGCGATATACCCTTGGAAGTGTACGAGACATCAACTTCCCCCGAAATCGCGTCATCCCAACTCCACCGTTCCAAGATCCTCTCGATGCGTTGCCGCTCAAAACTGCGGTCAGTCTTCCTCGTCTTTAAAATAACCTGTCGCTTTCGTCCAGCTTCCACTGAGCGCCCTTCCACACCTGAAGCATCAAGAGGTTCGTCTTTCCACTCTGACAGAGTTTCAACCAATGGACCAATGTCCTGGACAGCTAGATGACGCATCGACTCTTCGTGCTCCTCTTCAACGGTCTCCCAAATTTTCGGTCGGAAGTTTCGGAACATCGAATCACTTGGAAGGGCCAGGTCAGTTGGTAGAAATTCAGAGTCCCGCTTTCGCTTTCGTCCAACATCTTTGGGTGTCGGTTCTTCTTGACCTTGGGCTCGGTCGAGGTGATCCCCGTCACTGGTATAGCCTCCAGCCAATCGGACCCGCCACCGCAACTCCCTGGCCAATGCGGGCGCATCTTTCACCTTGTCGCCGGGGACCTGGTCTCGTATATCACGTTTCACCGTTTCTGGGCTTCGTTCCATGACCCGCACCTCCGATACCAGAAACTCGGAGAGCGCCTCAATCGACTCCAACACACGCGGAGTAAAATCTTCCTTGGCGCGTAGATCCCGCAAGTACTTTTCGCCGGCATACCAGCAAAGTCTACAAAATCATGACTGTCAAGGTCACTCGCCACGCTGTGGAACGGACCTTGAGAATAGCGGGAAACGAAACTTCTTGGGTACGTGCGTTGAGATCTCTATTTCGCGTACCTTCAATTCTGCAGGGCGTGAGCTTCGACTGAGGTGATAACACGGACAAACATACGTAATGCAGCATTGTACGAGTGAAGAAAATTTCCCCCAAACACTAACGCATCTTGAGGGGTATACTCCAGAAAGGTTAGCTGGAGCCAACGCAAGGCCAGGGAGAAACGCACAACAGCATGGATCCACCCCGTGGGAATGATCATTGTGTTACCCTCTCTCAAATCCACCTTGGTAACTTCATCAACTAGGTCGCCGAGCCACGTGTGACTCTGGATCTCACTCCCGGACCAGCGTTCGTAGGAAGCGAGATTAGCAACAGTCGGCCGTATAAAGAGGAATGTCTGTGAAAAGGTGGTTACCAAGACCGAGATGAAGAAATACGAAGGGTATAAGTTACCTTCGATCCTCTAAGTATGTGATAATACACAGAAGACCCGGCGAAGTCGATGTGCCAGTCCTAAAAAAAATGGTTGGCAGTGAAAAGACGATAGAACACACACTAACAGTCCACGCCCCAGCCACACCCATCAAGCAGTATAGCTGCACCTTCGGGTATGGGTAGCTGGAGCCTTTCCTGTTATTTGGCCAAAATTTCTCCACCCAATCGATGTCCCTAACCAATTTAGGGGGTACGACCTGTTCTCCAAGCCTTGTCCCAGATATTTCCAAAGAAATGACGTTTCGGACTTTCTCGCGAGCTGACAGTTCGCTTGAGTAATAGCTTGCCCACTTCCCTAGCGTCCATCCAACTAAGCTGGACTGCGTGCTTACGTCTGTGTATTCGTCGTGACTTAGTCGATTTGATTAACCCGAGGATGATCGAGAAAAAATTACCTATAACTTCGAGTGGTGTATCGTGCCCTAGAGTCGCAGCGATCTCGGATACCGTCAGATTCGACGATGGCATTGTCATACCAAGGCCATCAGATTCTTCAATGAGAATTGGCTCCGTCATAGCAGTAGGATCACTGTCCAACCAATCCTGGGTAAGTTCTGAGCCCGTCATCTTCTTGAATGCGTCCTTGGAAAATGTCTTGTTCTCCAATAGCTGGGCCCACCGGCGTGGGTCGGATGAATCAGTACCTGAGTGAAGATTGACATAGTCTCGAACAGGTCTGTTACGTGCAGACTTTCGGGTTGGGAGTTTGAAAGTTATGGCGCGTCTACTATCAGCTGCCCGACATTGCCCACAGAACCTAAAATTCAGGTAACAATGACCAGAATTCGTAGAAAAAAAATTTGCATACCATTTGTCTATTACATCAAGTTGGCCGTTTTCCCCAACACACCTCCAATGGTACCACGTTTTGCAGGAATCGCACCTAACCCAGCTCTCGCTGTCCTCATCCTTTACGTCTCGCGTTAGTGAAACGCTGCATGCAGGACAGAGGTCTTCCTGAGAATTTATAACATCGACTGCTGGATCAGAGGCACCAGAGGCTGGCGCATTTGACCCTGGCTGTGATGGCGCCGATATACGAGTTGTGCGTCGGGTGGCTCTCGTCATGAGTGGTCACACACGATCACGCGTCAAACGCGATGAAGATTTTGCTGAAACGCGTCTCTCCCACGGCTTGCCGTTTCCTGCAACTCAGCTTCAAATTCCGATTTTGGCCTTTGCCTGGGACCCTCTGACAGTTGCGTATTTTTCGCAGACTTCCCACGCGCCGGTCCGCTTTCCCGTCAAACACGAATTAAGTCTCCGCTTCAACACTTCGTTTTCTTTCAAAGTAAAGTCAAATAGTTAGCTAATAAGTGTGATTACATGAACGCTTTTTTGGTTCAAGTCAGGTGATTGAGTAAAGCACAAAAAAGGAATTACATTAACTAATCAAAACAAGTACGCGTTTTTTTACACAAGTTGGTATTCTAGTGTGTAATCAGTATTCTAGTGTGTGTAATCTACTGTGTGCTGGGGTAGTAAGGTTGGGAGGGGGGGAAGTAGCTATAAGGCAAGTACATTGGGTATGTCGCATGATACGGGACCTGAGAATATGCAGCATTGGGGTACCATGCAAACTGAGCTGGGGGCCCTGGCACAGGTGCGGAAGAGGCGGTGGGGTACTGGTGCATTTGCGACTGATGAACAGCATAGGTGGAGACGCATACTCACAGTGAATCAAGGGATACTGTGGTGAGATATGTGAGGCACAGGGAAGCAGAGATCTTGCAGAGTAAGCTTAGAGATGTCTGATAGCACAGAGTGAGAACTGGGTGGTATTACAAGAGTAGGAAACATACCTGATAGCACAGAGTGAGAACTGGGGCTATCAGGGCGTACATGGTACACTATTTATACAGTCTAGAGACAATGACGCACTTGTACAATAAGGGCGTTATACAATAGACAAAATACAATAAGACCCGGAACAATGAGTGGGTCAGAACAAAGGGAAGTACTTAGACAATAAGTACAATAGAGAATCCAGAACAAGGATGACATCATAGTGACATCACAATAAAGATATAACAAAAGCATAGTCCAAAAGCATAGTACAATAACAAGTCCGGAGGAGTCCATATGATGTCATTGTACAGTGATGTCATAGATAATGGTAAAGTCCGAGATTGTGATGACCATACATCTAATCCTCATAAGTTCTGTATATCTAATCTACAGCAGTCCATATCATAGAGCCGCTAAGTGCACACAGGTCACTTATCAACAGCGACACGGTTTGGTGGGTTGGGAGGGAGGTGCCTCTGCACCATCAGTTGTGCTAGTGGTGTGGACATGTGTGTCCGCGTTCTGGGCTGCAGTCCACACATCTGGGGCAGCGTTCTTGCCAGACTGAAGCCCTCCACTGTAGGGGTCGGTGTTCTTCACATGGGATTGCTTGCGATTGAGCATCCCAATTTGTTCTACTGCTGGGGGGCCAGGTGATGAACTGTTGGCAGGATGTGCTCTCTTCTGTTGCTTTGCCCCCATTTGCTTGGCGGTCTCAGTCCAGGTATGCTGATTAGGCGGGAGGTCTTCACTATCTGGGAGTGGACTCTGGGAAGCACACAAATTTTGAATTACTGCTGTGAGACACGACTCCACCAGCTGAAGACTCCGGATGGTCCCTGGTGAGGAAGGTGGGCCATTGCTTAGGTACTCCCTAGAGACAGTAATCAAGTTTTCCAAAATTGCCGCGCTTGCATTGGAAGGTGGGCTTGTGTCACCTTGTGTGTCCTGTTGTGTGTCCTGTGGGCTCTCATGGACCTCCTGTTCAGGCTCTGATGCTGCGTGCATGATCTGAATGGTACCATCTGAAGAGAAATGTGCGATGGTGGTGATGTGCTTGCATAGCCAGGCTCTGGGCCAGTCCAGACAGTTGCACTTGTCCTTGCCGCATTCAATCAGGTGGTTTTCTGACAAGTCTGAAGTGTCCGTGCTGAGATCAACCAAATACATCTTTGACAGGTCCGAGAGTGACCGCACATAGAAGCGATTGCTACCAAGACACTGGATAGAGTCAGTGCTCATTTCCGGTGCTTGTGTAAAAATTTCCTTGCACTGCTTCTTGGCTAGATCCGTGCCCTCAAATTGTTTTCTCTGCCAAAGAGTGTGGATCTCGTATTGAGGGAGCATATCAACCACTAGCGTGTGGACCAGGTGGTCGGCATGCCAATTTCTTTTCCCATCTAGCCAGTGCGATTTCAGTACATGGTGATAACTAGAATAACAAAGATAATGAGTGATCATGCTGATTTCTGGTCTGATAAGATTTCTTACGATTCAATAAGCATATTGGTGTCCCCATCTTGATAGATTGTCCTTTGCTGCCTTAGTGTTCCCGACCAAAGCGGCATGATGTCCATCCAGTTTGTCTCCAGATAATCCACCAGGCTCTGTGGGACCGAGGAATCAGTCTGAAGCCACTCCCAGATGGAATCAAACTCTGACTGATCCGAGGTCTTTACCCATTCCTGGACATGTTCCCAAACTTTTGGGAATTCTTCTGTGCGGAAGTGCATCCGAATCGCACACAGCACATGCCACCAGCAAAGTAGCAATTTTGATTCTGGGTATATGGTATTGATCGTGTTCATCTGTGCCTTGTCGCGATTGCTCATGATAATCGCTGGCGTTATGTCAGGACCACATGTCTTTACAAAATTGAGAAAAAATTCTACCGTTGCTTCTGTGCCACTCGATGACAGCATCCAGGCAACAGGGACGCCTATCAAACGGAATTAGCGAATTTCATAAGCGGAAGCGACACAACATGTACCATGTCCCCAGCAATCCCTGGCCACCAGACTGTATAGCTGCAGCCCAACATATTGTGTAGTGTTATGGGTAGCATCAATAGATATAAAATTATTTCTGATTTCTCTGAATTGAGACTTCTGGAACTCAGTTTGTATGCACATGATAAAGATTTCTGGAGAAAGCCTAGATCCAGCGGGGGGTGTGTCGATCTTATCCTTCAAGACTACCTCGGCACCAGCTTGTTGAAGCCGGGTGGCCCAGACTTTGATTGAGACTGCGTCATTCTTGTCGAGATGGATCTCCTCATTCTCGACGATCCAGCGGATGCGATTGATGTCCCACGTCGTAATGTAATGATCACAATCTGTATGCTTACTAGACTCGCGCATGTGCTTCAGCTAGTGGTTACTGTTAACTAACGGGCAGGATTGGGATAGGCAGCGCATCACTCACAATCACCTTGGTATCTACCCCAATGTGAACTAACTGCATGACCAGGTCTCTGGACTTGTCTGACAGCCGAGTGAATCACAGATTTTCGTCACTGACTGGGTGATTGTGCTTGTTCTTGTACTTCCCAAGAATGGTCTCAGTGTGCTGATAAAGTTTGATAGTTAGCCGACACTGGCAACCAGTCTTCTTTGATGGGATCTTCCTTTCCCACCCCTCGGATACAGTGGCACCAGATTTGCTCTGGCCACCCATCCATTCCCACAAGCACTTCAGGATACGTTGTGCCTGCCAGAGTGGTGAATCGGAATGTGTGACATGACTCACAATCAGCTCAATAGTCTGATACAACTCTTCAGCTGCAAGCCAGGAGAGGAACTCCTCCTCATTCGCCCACTCTAGTGTTATCTTCCCGTGCTTCCGGTCATGCGTAATGCTCCTGTACCTGTGTGATGTAGCGGTGTCTTTGGCTAGCTGCCTGTCGGATCCAGGAGTCTGGAATGTGCGAAGGTTTTTGGTAATGGAGGAACAGATGGGGATTTCAAAAGTGGTGGGCATGTTAAATTGGGAGGAGGAGGAGGATGTGTCCCCCCTCCCTCACGTTCCAATCCCCTCACATTGCACAATTCCACAACAAAACACGTTGTTTACACGTTATTTACTACAGTAAGTTACATAATAAAAAAGATACAAAATGATATTTAAAAGTAGAGATTTCAGAGGTTGAAGTTGAGTTGCGGTACAGCGGTCCATTCTCGCCGGCGTGTGAGAAGTCTGCAATTAGTCAATCACTCCCTCTGACGGGGTTGCATCGGCTGGCACAAATTTGACTGCGCGTCGGCCTTACAGTGGTATTCATAACACCTGTCCCCTCATGACCACTTTAGGAGATACAGGCGGGATTTGGATATGACCATGCTGAATTTCTTTCTCACAAAAAGTAATCGTAATAATTAATAAATATATTTATCTATTCCACTTAATGGTTTTGAAAATTATTTGTGGCATTTGGTGTAGTGACAGTGTCAGGTTCATCAGATGAGCAATTGACTCACACTTGAGGTATTGACCTTAGGATTGGAAATGCAGAAGTGGTTGGAAAAGAGGTAGTGGATGAGGTGAGAGCAATGCAAGGGAAAGCAGGCTGATAACTGACTGAGGTGAATAGACTTGGGAGTCCACTCACTCACTACTGGGGTCTTATATACATACAGAAACTGTCTACTGACCTATGCTGTACTGTTGAGTACAGCACTAACAGTGAGAGGGTTAATAGCAAAGAGCTAAGGGCAAACAGTTACTTCAGAGGTAGAAGGAACTCTGAAGTGTAGAGGCAAAAACAGTAGTCCTTAATATACAGGACACTTAGGTAAGAATGGTCTGTGTACACAGGTGATCCAAACACAATACAGGTGGTCTGTTGTTATGTTTGGACCTCTGATGACATTGCAATGACCCTCAACACCACCACCACCACTGCAAGATGCACAGCCAGAGCCCTTCATCACCTAAAAGCCAGCATCCCCCCAATGAGAGTTAGATGCTGATGCAATAGGGTCTTTCAAAGTTCCCTTATTTGTCTCATTACCTACCCATTATGATACCATTTTGTGAACCATTAATTTGGAAAATGATATCAAAAATGGGACAAATAACGTGATTTTCTCAGGACAAGAGTGGCTCCTTTTTTACAAAACATTATTATTTCTATTTCATTAAGGGGGGCTGCTAAAAAATTGGAGTTAGATT
This sequence comes from Lactarius vividus, assembly GCA_021527035.1. Classification (NCBI taxonomy): domain Eukaryota; kingdom Fungi; phylum Basidiomycota; class Agaricomycetes; order Russulales; family Russulaceae; genus Lactarius; species Lactarius vividus. Next base: position 50,222 of record JAKELG010000072.1, on the reverse strand, counting down.
TGTTTTTATGAGGACAGCAAATATGATTACATTTTATGAACTCTGAAGTGGAACTAATAATTTGGTCTAGTGGAGATTGAAAAAGATTTACCCCACCAAAATGTTGCCAGGGGCACTGAGGGACAAAAATAATGCATTATGATCTCATTATTGGCTTTTTTTTTTTTTGGGGGGGGGGGGGGGGGTTTCAAAGTTGGACATTATTGGTCCATTTTTATTTTATTAAATTTCATATTATCATCCATTTTACACCAAAAATGGGCTTAATGGACATTTTAATGGGTTTAATAATGGACTGAAATAAGGGAACTTTGAAAGACCCTAATGGCAGCTAAAGAAGCTGAGGCTAGGGAACACCTCTGGAAGTTCCACATGCAGCACATGCTACACCTATGTGCAGCCATCCTAGCCATGCAGTACACATTCCTGCAAGACCCACCTCAAGGGCCAGAAGACTAGTGCCTGGACTAGAACACATTGATTGATAGTGCCTGGTTTGTGATCTGTGACCTGATTTGTACTGATAGATTGTGCCTTGTTCCTGTGGCATGATGTGCCCAGGAGTTGTATGTTTCAGCCACCATCAGTGGCGCAGGACATGTGCTTCCATTATCTCTGACTCATTGCTAGGACTGTTGTATTAGGGTTTGGGCTGAGCTTGAAAGCTCCCCAGTGCAGTATAAGTACCATGTAGAAGTGACCTTAGATAGTAGCTTTGACTTCTTGTATTGTCCATACAACCTAGTCCAAGTAACAGTGATCCCCCTCTTGTCTCTGAATCCATCCCTCTTCCTCTCTTGCTGTAATGTCTACCGTGGATGTTGGCCTAACTTAGGCAGACTGATGATGTGGGTTCCTGCATTGATAGAACCAGTGGTTGGTCGCAACTGTAGGGAACACAGAGGGATGGCAACAAAAGTGACCTTGAGAGTCTTGATAGGTGTAGAGGCAGACTCCTTCAGGGACATTAGGCAGTGGGGCATTGATGGGTTCGAGGTCAGTCCACTCAGCTGAGTCAAGCATGTAGAAGTACTTATAAGGGTGTGGTGGATTTGTTTCACCGAAGGTCCGAGTGGCAGTAGTGTCCGTGTGTACCACGCTCAGCCTCAGGCTCATTTCTCACTTGCCCAACTCAATTTTGGACCCAGCCCCTCAGGGGCATGTATGTTTCCGTCTCATCCATTCTTGCACATTCTATGATGTTCGCTACTATATGTTTTGCAGACTTGGAAGGCTGTTTAAAGCAGCAATGAAGTATGTGCATTATTACTATGACCTCACACTCTCAAATGTTCCCCGCGTATTCCCTCTTTCATCTAAAGGATGATTTGTAACCTCAAATGAGAGGCAAGCACGACCGTCTCTTAGCTCAGTCTCAATGCCTGGCTTACTGTACTGCTCCCTGAGCGACTTACTCATATTTACGATCGTTTTTCAAAAAGCGTCTCATATTATTGTACTTGTACTGATAAATATGGCCCAAAAGGAGCCCAAGAATGTAACAGAGCCTGTCTTGACTTGTTCATCCCCTGTCTGGCCTCACAAAGTGAATCGTCTTCACTTGCACTCGTATCCCATTTCAACTTAATATTCCTGCAGTCACCTGCACATGACTGCCCCTATTACTCTGGCATTGCCCATAATCTTTACCAGGTTATGGGCCCTGACACTGCCCATTAAATCAGTATGAGCCCTTATCCAATTTTGAACGCTTACCTTTGTTGTGAGACTGGAGACCAATGGCTATGATGAATGATGAGTATAAGATGAATATCCTCAAGTTAGCAGCCGATGGGTTGAACTGGGTGATGTACTGAGACCGCATGAAGTATGTGCTCGATATGTGCAGGTGGTCCAACCATTTAATGGACACCACTGTGACCAAGGCATACAAGGATGCTGGCGATGTAGGGGGCGCGAAGCCCAAGGCACGCTGGAAGGTCAATGAAGCCGTGGTTAGGCAGCTCATCGTCGCATCCATGCCCGATAGTGTCTTCAACTGCATCAAAGGCAGTGCCGATGTGAAGTCCATTTGGGACGAGTTGAGGAAGATATTTGAGGGACAAACAAGGAACTTGCTCATTGATCTGGGGAGGAAGCTTCAGAATACGAAGTGTGGAGAGGACAAAGATGTACGCGCTCATTTCAAGATGCTCACTAATTTTCATGAGCAGTTGGCAGCTATGGGACAGACCATCAGTGATGAACAATATATGAACACGCTGTTGGGATCCTTACCTTCATCATATGATGCCAATATTAGCATCATCACTACCAACACCAACATGAGCGCGACCACTATTACCCCCACAACCATCATCCGCATCATTACGGATGAGTTCTACAAGCGCGTCCTCCGCAAAGCCAAGACCAAGTCCTCCCAAGTTGAAGCTTTTGCTGCAGAAGCCCAGAAGCAGAAGAAGAAGAAGCGTGACTTGGAGTGCTTCAACTGCCACAAGAAAGGTCATATCAAGACTGAGTGCTGGGCAAAAGGCGGCGGGAAGGAAGGCCAAGGGCCCAAGAACAAAGCTGGCATGAAAGATGGTGCCATAGTGGCCACTGAGCAAGGAGGAGACATTGAAGCATGGGCTGTCATTAAGGCTGTTGATGAAGAGAGCACCAATGAAGTGGTGCAAAGCCCGCACCAGATGGCTGAAGGAGAGCCTGGAGAGACTGCGATGGAAGCTGAGCTCTATGACTTGGGAGCCTCTCGTCACATGTCCCCATTCTGAAACAAATTCATGACATACCAGCCTATTCCCCCTTGTCCTATAGCTGCTGCTGACAAATGCATCTTCTATGCTGAAGGAGTCGGCAACTTGAAGATCGAAGTACTGAACAGGGATGTCTTGACCCTGGTCCTGTTAAAGGACGCCCTGTATACACCTCAAATTGGACTTACTGTGGTATCTATCGGATGCATAGCTAAAGCTGGCTACTCAGTATCTTTTGAAGATGATCATTGCAAGATCAGGAAGGACAATCAGATTGTCGGCAACATTCCCTCAACAGGAAACAGCTTATACAAGGTTGAGCACGCATTATCAGCTGGTGTGGCTCTCGAGCAAGTCAATATTCTCACGCTCCATCGGAGGCTTGGACACATGTAACTTGACACAATCCGAAGCCTCATTCACACCAATGTGGTCACTGGGCTGCAAATAATAGATGATGGCTCCCCTCTCTTTTGCGATTCATGTCAATATGCTAAAGCGACCCACAAGACCATTCACAAGGAGCAATCTGCACCTTTGGCGAGCGCTTTTGGTGACAAGATCCATTCTGATCTATGGGGGCCTTCTCCTCTCTTGAGCATAGGAAACTGCAAGTACTATGTCACTTTCACTGACGATCACACTCGTTTCACTCAACTTGCGCTCCTATGCTCTAAAGACGAGACCCTGGAGGCCTATAAAACTTATGTGGCATGGGCTAAAACGCAGCATGGCACCCACATCAAACAGCTTTGGTCCAACCATGGTGGAGAATACACCAGTGGCAATTTTACAAAATTCTTGCAAGAGCAAGGTACTGAACAATGTTTGACTACCCACGACACGCTGGAGCACAATGGTGTTGCAGAGTTGCTCAATTGACATTTACTTGAACGCGTGTGTGCCATGCTGCATGGAGCTGATCTACTGAAAAATTTGTGGGGTGAAGCAATTAATTTTGCTGTCTGGTTGAAGAACCGCATGACCACATGGATGCTAGGTAATGTCACTCCCTTTGAACGTCTTTATGGGGAGAAACCTAACCTAGGGGGGGTGCCTGAGTGGGGGCAGCGTGTCTGGGTCCATGATGATACGGGCTCCAAACTAGATGCAAGGGCCAGCGAAGCCCATTGGGTTGGTTTTGACAGCGACAGTCTGCACCCTCACCACGTTTATTGGCCTGGCAAGAACACTATTTCCATTGAAAGGAATATAAAGTTCGTGCCCATCACTGTCACTGTCTACACCCCTTCCCCTGGTTATGTTATTACCATGGCACCTGCAGCACTGACTGAACCTGCAGCATTCACTGCACCCAAGGTGTCGCGGTCGAGCCTCAAGGACTAGTAATACGGTACGACAAATGCAGTGGACTCTTACTAAACGGTTGTGGCTACGTTAGTAAGTAGAAATTAGTCACAGACTCAGTTACTATACGTCGCACTAGCATGTGATAGCTAGGGTGACTCATTCCTAGGACAGCTGTAGTAGGGTTCGAGCTACTTACGCTAGAGGACATTACTTCCAAGGGGAGCTTTAAAGCTACCTCTACAATCTGTATAAATAGTGGAGCACGAAGACCAAGATACGCCATCTTGGTCTTCTTCTAAATACCACTTCCTTCTATTCGATGCTCAAAGGAGCCTCCACGCTTCCTCCTCTTGCAAGCTTTGCACTCCTGACCTTCGCGTCTAGGACACTGGCACTCTCTAGTCAACAACTCGGAGTTGCCTTGGTACTATTTGGGCGTATACTGTGGATCGCCTTAGTCGTTTTCTATGGAATCACTGAGACTCTAAAGGAGTCCCTCAAATCTGCTAAGTCGTGAATGCCATCTTACGAGTCCAAGTCGGACTAACACCGTGGTAGCGTTACATTAAGACCAAGATCCCCCAATCATGGCGTTCACCACAAGAGACCAGTGGAGAAACTTCTGGCCCTACAACCTCGAAACCAGAGGAGAAAGAACAGTACCACGAAGATTCCTAGGTGCAGCTAGGTGGAGAGAATATAGAGGAGACACCGGATACTTCGTCGATTTCCCTGGAGAAGCCATCAGATACCGACCAGTTGAGTTCAACTACTCTAACTTCTGTTGGACGGAGATTACGTGGAACCCCATAGACAACCAGTGGGACGTAGTCCGACCAGCGGGGAGGAATTATCGTTGTGACATCGATTCAAGAGAACTCCACGGAGACGACTGGGGATCGCTAGACGGAGATAGCAGCAGCGAATCAGAAGAAGAACAACTGAGAGAACAAGCATTGTCCAAATCAAGTCACGAAGAACCAGTTGAAGAACACACCGCGACGGAAAGCGAGACCTGACCAGGAACAGGAGACGAGTCAAGCCTATTGGCCCATATAGCTGAGTCTTTACACATCACAGTACCAGAAGAAATTCACATACGAAGCCCAATGGCTACAGCAACGGAAACAATGGCAACAGAAGAAGTAAGGCGCATTAGAGAAGAAGCGGAAAGCATCCTAAACCCCATTAATCCCAACACGGGACACCGAATGATGGCGGATGATGCAGCAATTTTCCGAGCAATAGGCCCAGACCAGCCAGATCCCCCTGAAGGACCGCCACCACCGCCAGGAGGACTCCCGGGAGGATTCCCAGGACAGGGACCGACGGGAGGGGGATTCCCAGGCGGAGGAAGACCACCAGGAGGAGGCGGACCACCAGGAGGAGGACCACTACCAGGAGCAGGAGCAGGAGGAGGACATGGCTCGGACAGACTATCAGGTGAACCCCCGACCGTATACGATGGAGACCGTACTAAATACGAGGCCTTTCTTACACAATGGCACGTATATTGGGGGATGAACCTGGACGCCCCCATCATGCAAAATGAATACCGACGCTCCCTCCTCTTCCTGGGATACGTCAAAGGGGTCAACGTTAGCGAATGGATGCTAACTATACTCGAATGGTTAAACTGGGAAGTACGACGAGGAGTCAGTCAACACTCTCAGACTCTATGGAACCATGTCGCAGCAGAATTCGCCAAGAGGTTTTCAAATATACTCGAAGAAGAACAAGCTCAAGCAGAGCTGCAGAAAGGGGTCAAGATGACAGGTGAAGACATCGATGCGTACGTAGTTCGATTTGAGCAACTAGCAAGAAAGGCTCACTACAACTTAAACCATCGCCAAACCATCGACTGATTCACCGCGGGGCTGCCACGAGCGCTATTCATGAAAGTCTACGAGCTGGATGAACCACATACGTTCGAAGACTGGAAAAGGTGTGCGCTCAGAAGGCAAAAACAGTACATACACATGAAAGCACGCCTCGACAACTTCAAAACAAAGATCCCGCCATCGTCCGCCCAACCACGATGGAGACCGCAACCCCCTAACTGGGGACCACCAAGGGGACCACCACCGCCCAGGTATGACCCAAATGCAATGGATACTTCGGCGGACAGAACACGTGCCCGAGTGGCGGAAGTCGGAGACCCCAACAGGCCTTTCATCCCAAGACCGCAATGAGGAGGATATGGAAGGGGAGGAGGACCTCCACCACGTGACATAAGGATGGTCATCTGCTACAACTGTAATCAGATGGGACACTTCTCACGAAACTGCCCACAGCCACGATGAAGGGCAACTACAAGTCGGATGACCGAAACCGACTACTACACGCAGGAAGAACCACCTGCGCAAGTCAGGGTAGCCGCCACAGCACCCCCGCAGCAAAGGGCCAAGGATTGGCTGGCCGGAGTAGCAGGAGAAATGGATGACGTAAAAGACCTCATCCTCCAAGAAATGTGGGGGAAAGAGGGTTTTCAGAACGCCTGAACCCATCGGCCTGGGTGAGGGCGGTTAATTGTAACTCTGTAATCATGACTCGCTACCGTTCGCTTCGAATTCCAGTATCGATTTGCACAAGTTACACTATGGCCGACATCAAAGCTCTCATAGATTCGGGAGCTACCGACAACTTTATACGACCCTCCTTCGCCAAAAGGATGGGCCTTGGTTTACAACAACTAGAACGCCCCCAGAAAATATGGAACATAGACAATACGGAAAACAAAGCGGGCAGTATCACCCAGTACATAGACCTCGAAGTCCAGACTAATCAGAAACACCAGAAGCTACGTTTTCTGGTTACGGACATAGGAAATGAAGACCTCATACTGGGATACCCCTGGCTGGCCACCTATGAACCCACAATTAACTGGAGGTATGCTACCATTCACGAAAAAATGCTCCCAGTCGTGGTTCGCTCCATAAACCCCACCACAGAATACCACGTCATTGGCGCCCTCAAAACGGAAGACAAACAAGAGATAGTCAACGAACTTACCAACGAATGCCAGATACATACCACCACGACTGAACTAGCGATAGAAGCTAAACAGTTTCACGACAAAGTAGAACTCCCAGCTACATATCAAAAGTTCGCAAAGATCTTCAGCGAAGAAGCCTCAAATCGATTTCCGCCTTCCAGACCATGGGACCACGCCATCGAGTTCAAAGAAGGGACCCCACCGGCCATCGATTGTAAGGTCTATCCTATGACACAGGAAGAAGACAGCAAGTTGAAGGAATTTCTCGATGAACAACTAAAGAAGGGATACATCTGGCCATCAAAATCCCCCTACGCATTGTCATTCTTCTTTATCAAGAAGAAAGATGGGAAACTTTGACCAGTACAAGACTACAGAAAGATCAACGCAGTCACCATCTGCAACCAATACCCCCTACCCCTCATATCGGATTTGATCACAGACTTAAGCCAAGCACACACCTACACGAAGCTTGACATCCGATGGGGGTATAACAACGTCCGCATTAAAGAGGGTGATGAACACAAAGCCGCCTTCAAGACACGGTATGGTCTCTTTGAACCCACAGTTATGTACTTCAGACTCACCAATTTGCCGGCCACATTTCAAACGATGATGAACACCATATACCGAGACACCATTGCCAAGCACGAGCAAAAAGGAACCATCATCTGAGTATATATGGACGACATCGGCATCGCAACCAGAAGTCCAGCAGGACAGAAGGAACACGAAGACGCAGTTAGCGACGTACTTCAAGTAGCCATAGAACACGATCTATACTTCAAACTCGAGAAATGCCTCTTCCACAAGCCGCGAATGGATTACCTGGGGGTAATCCTTGAAAAGGGGGTAACACGCATGGACCTGGTAAAAATTTCCGGCATCAAGGACTGGCCAACACCCACGAAGGTCCGTGACGTATGCTCCTTCCTAGGCTTTTGTAATTTTTACCGACTGTTCATTCGCAGCTTCGCCACACACGCTAAACCCCTCAACAAACTCACGAGGAAGGACACGGAATGGAGATGGACAAACGAAGAGGACAAAGCCTTCCAAAAGCTTAAAGCCCTAGTCACCGAAGAACCGGTACTCGCCCACCCAAAACTCAACGATCCATTCGAGCTCGAAGTAGACGCCTTGGGATTCGCAACAGGCGCAGTCCTACTCCAAAAAAAGGAAGACGGCAAACAACACCCAATCGGTTACTACTCGGCCACACTCAACGAAGCAGAGCGCAACTACGACATATACGACTTAGAGCTTCTCGCAATCGTCAAGGCACTCAGACATTGGAGGCCACTACTGGCGGGATCACCACACAAAATCAAAATCTACTCCGACCACATGAATCTCCAGTACTGGAAACTACCACAAAAGATAAGTCGAAGGGTTGCGAGGGAAGTACTTGAGCTCATGGAATACAACTTCGAAATTCACCATATCCCAGGAAAGAAAAACGGCCACGCGGATGCACTGTCAAGGCGACCAGATTACGACCAAGGGGAACGAGACAACGAAAATGTGGTGGTACTACCAGAGGATATATTCGCAAGGACAACAACAGTACAAGCAACACAAGACCCAGAGCAAACCGAAATTATCCTACAATACTGGGTGGATCCCCAACAACTAAAGTTCATCAACAGAGCATGGTATCGACAGGGAAAGTATGTAATCACCGGATCACTTGACAAAAAACGGGAACTCATTGCCGCGCATCACGACCCACTGGTACACGGACACCCTGGAATCGCACGAACCACAAGGCTAGTGGAACGAAGGTATTGGTGGCCAGAACTAAAACTGGACGTCCAAAATTACGTACAAGGATGCGCTGAGTGCCAACAACACAAAGTCAACACGCGCCCCACAAAAGCTCCGCTGATGCCCATCACCCCAAAAGAGGATGCACTCCCATTTGAAACTATCGCCCTCAACTTCATCACAAAACTCCCCACGTCGCAAGGATATGACACCATCCTGACAGTGACAGACCACGACTGTAGCAAAGCCTCAGTATTCATCCCTTGTAACGAAGAGGTCACAGCAGAAGAAACAGCCGGACTTTATGCAACCCACGTCTTCAAACGATTTGGGCTACCATCAAAAATCATCAGCAACCGAGACCCCTGATTCGTGTCAAAATTCACCCGAGAACTGTGCCGAATCCTGGGAATCCAACAGAATATTTCCACGGCATACCACCCCAGAACTGACGGACAGTCAGAACGAACCAATCAATGGCTGGAACAGTACCTCTGGTTCTGGACCAACGAGCGTCAAGATAACTGGGCAGCGTTTCTACCCATAGCAGAATTCGCTCACAACAATTGGCCTCACGAAGCTACAAGGAAGTCCCCGTTCTCACTCCTCATGGGGTATGATCCACGCGCTGATTGGCTCGATAAGCCATCTCCAATCCCACAGATCACCACGAGGTTGGAACAATTCCGAGAAGCACGAAAAGAAGCCCAGGATCTTATCAAGAAGGCGCAGTCCATGTGGGTCAAACATCAAGACACTCCGAAGCTCCAAGTAGGGGACTACGTCTGGCTAGAGGGACGTCACCTGCGAACCAATCAACCCACCCCCAAGCTTGCCGCAAGGCGACATGGACCTTTCAAGATCACACAAGTCCTGTCACCGGTCAACTACCAATTGGAACTTCCCACACAGTGGAGCATACACCCCGTGTTTCACATCGATCTTCTCACACCCTATCGTGAAACGCTGATGCACGGAGAAAATTTCCAGCGCCCACCTCCGGATTTGGTAGATAATGAAGAAGAATACGAGGTCAAGAAGGTACTAGATCATCGGCATTCCGGCAGGAGGAAGTGCCTCCAATACCTAATCAAATGGAAGGGATACCCAGACTTGGAGAATCAGTGGGTCAATAAGGATGACGTATTTGCCGACGAGGCTATAGCTGAGTACAAATCATTAAACCCCCGACTCACTAGCAGCTTAAAAGCAGGGAGAACCGAACGACAACCCTCATCCCCCTCTTCATCTCACCACACTGGAGTCCTCATCACTTCCATACTCTCTACCATGTCCATTCCCTCTTCCGCCGAGGCCATCGCTCGTGTTGCCTGAAACGCGGGCCCCCTCACCTATCAAGAGGTCGTCGAGGCCCTCCAGTCCACCATCCTGGCCTCCTACCACAATGACACCAGCAACCCCGCCACATGGTGGATCCTCTCTCAAGACGGACAACGTATCAACAAAGTCCCGTTCACAACGGCCGAAGTCAATTGGCTTCGTGCAGCTCTCCCAGAGCTTGAGCGTTCCCCATCTCAACCTGTCCCAGTACGAGTCGAGTATCGAACCGAGGAAGAGGCCCAAGACCCCGGTGACGGTCAACTGGGAGCATTGGCAGGAGCAGCGGTGGAGGCAGATAGTGGAGGACTGGCAGTGGGAGCAGTTGAGGAAGGCGGCAGAGCGACGGAGGGAAGCCCTTTGGAGGCGACAAGAGTGGACCAGGAAGAGGAAGGAGCGGCAAGAGGCGAGGAGACTATCCTCAAACAAGTCCGGGGAAGCTTAGCGGACAGTTATCCAGCTGAGCATCCCCTCATCTCTGTTGCCACCGACACTGACAATCCCGCCGAAACACCGTACGCCTGCGACACGCGTGGGCGGCCTCTGTACCGAGGAGGCGTGCGAGCCGACGCACCCCCTCCCTTCCCTCTCTTCCGATTACGACACACCACCATGGGCCTGCCACCTCACGGGTACCGCTACAACCACGGGGAGGACTTTGTCCACTACCCCATCACCGATGGACAGGGACGTACGCACCAGGCCGCCTACGTCCAGGTCATCATGGGCTCCAACCCCATCGTGCTGGGGCTCGTCGAGGACAGCGAGAAGGTCTACTCGCAGCCTCTGTACGCTGAGCCTCACGTCAAGGCTACCGGCAAGGAGCAGTACCCACAGGAGGACATGCACCTCTTCGCAGGTGGTTATCACGACCGCCCTCGCCTCGATCGAGCGATCGGTGAGCTCCACGACGTCAGCCTTCAAGCGGAGGTTCACTGCTACCGGGCCTACGCATACGAGGCAGAGAGGATGGAGCAGCGGCTCCATCAGCTCGCCGCTGCGCTCGGAGGGGTCAAGTCGGAGATGGGACGGAGCAAGTTCAGGTTGGAGATGGCAAATGCACTAGAGAGGATCGAGGAAGTACAGGATGGATGGATGACGGGACCGCGCCTTTGCCAGCATCGTGGGCGCCACGGCTGAAAAGGGGGTGATGTCGCGGTCGAGCCTCAAGGACTAGTAATACAGTACAACAAATGCAGTGGACTCTTACTAAACGGTTGTGGCTACATTAGTAAGTAGAAATTAGTCACAGACTCAGTTACTATACGTCGCACTAGCATGTGATAGCTAGGGTGACTCATTCCTAGGACAGCTGTAGTAGGGTTCGAGCTACTTACACTAGAGGACATTACTTCCAAGGGGAGCTTTAAAGCTACCTCTACAATCTGTATAAATAGTGGAGCACGAAGACCAAGATACGCCATCTTGGTCTTCTTCTAAATACCACTTCCTTCTATTCGATGCTCAAAGGAGCCTCCACGCTTCCTCCTCTTGCAAGCTTTGCACTCCTGACCTTCGCGTCTAGGACACTGGCACTCTCTAGTCAACAACTCGGAGTTGCCTTGGTACTATTTGGGCGTATACTGTGGATCGCCTTAGTCGTTTTCTACGGAATCACCGAGACTCTAAAGGAGTCCCTCAAATCTGCTAAGTCGTGAACACCATCTTACGAGTCCAAGTCGGACTAACGCCGTGGTAGCGTTACACAAGGTGCCTTTCATACTGGCATCAACTTCCATTCAAACAGTTCCCCAGTTGGTGACTATCACACTGCGGCCCATGTTCACGTGGTCTGTGGGTCTTCCATTTACCCCTCAACACTCAGCTTCCTCTCTTCCGCCTGCTATTCCACCTCAACCAGCTTCTGGACCAGGCAGTGAAGAAGAGGAAGAAGAAGCCGATGATGAAAAGGATGAAGAAGCTATCGGCCCCAGATGGACACCACGCGCACCAAAAAAGAAGAAGTGTGTTGAAGGAACACAACCAACACACAAGTCCAAGTGTCTGCCAAAATTATTGGACCATGCCAAATGCCTCGCTGCTGGAGAGGGCATTACAGGTGAAGAGTTTGAGGAGGTTGATTATGTTTACTCCACAGATCATGATGCCCTCATTACTGCAGCCATACAAGAGGCGGGCGGTGACCCAAAGATGCTCAGTGAAGCACAGGTGTGACCAGACTGGCCCCAGTGGAAGGAGGCCATGGATCGCAAGCTCGCCATGCTTGAGGAAGCCAGAACCTGGGATATGATTCCACGTCTGGCTAACAAAAATATTGTAGGATCAAAGTGGGTTTTTCAGACCAAACACAAGGCAGATGGCAGCATTGAGAAGTACAAGGTGCAATTGGTAGCTCATGGTTTCACTCAAGTTTATGGGGTTGATTATCTCGACACCTTTTTGCCTGTCGCAAAACTTGCAAGTTTTCATACCATACTAGCACTTGCTGCAAGCAAAGACTGGGAAATTGATTCATTCAATTTCAACAGCGCATATTTAAACAGCCAACTTGGCAAAAACAAAGAAATTTATATGCAGCCTCTGCCTGGATACGACTCACATCAGGAGAATTCGGTAAAGTGGCTCTGGAAATCTCTCTATGGGTTAAAACAGGTGGGGAGACAATGGTACAACACCCTTGCCCGCACACCTGCTGACCTTGGTTTCCACACTTCGCAGGTGGACCCAGGTATATTTTTCAAGCGTGCCAAGGGCCATCACCTCATCCTTGCAATTCATGTCGACGATTGCATCTTTACTGGAGATTCAGCAGAGTTGATTGCTGAATATAAAGCTAAGCTGAACAATTGCTACATGCTCACTAATCTAGGACCAGTTCACTGGTTACTAGGAATCAAAATCACATGCAATTGTTCAGTGCAAACCATAAACCTTTCCCAAAAATCTTTCATTGACTCCATTCTTAACTGGTTCGCTCTCATTGACACAAAGCCATATGACACACCCATGGTACTGGGAGTGCTGTACTCCCGGAACGACTCTCCCACAAGCCCTGCCGAAACAGTGCTGATGAAAAAGATGCTGTACAGAGAGGCCATAGGAAACCTGATGTATGCTTCAGTTGTGACCCACCCTGACATCAGCTTCGCTGTGTTGACGCTCTCCCAGTTCCTCAAAAATCTGGGCATCACTTACTGGGAAGCGGTGAAGCATATTTTCCAGTATCTGGCTGGAACGTGTGAAATGGAGCTAACATATGGCAGAGAACGTCATGATATTATAGGGTACACAGATGCTGATGGTGCTACCCAGGAGCACTGGCATGCGATCTCTGGCTACGTCTTCCAATTAAATGGCGGCGCTGTCTCCTGGAGTTTACCCAAGCAGGAGCTGATTACCCTCTCAACAGCTGAGGCCGAATACGTTGCCACAATACACGCAGCAAGAGAAGCCATCTGGCTTTGGAAACTCATATTTGAGCTCTTCCCTGAGCTCAAATCACCTACCACACTCTATTGTGACAATCAAGCAGCTCTTCGACTCACTACAGATGACAACTACCACACCCATACCAAGCACATCGACATTCAATATCACTTCATTCATCATATTGTAGTGAGCGGCATGCTGCAACTTGTGTACTGTCCGACGGAAGATATGACTGCAGACATTTTGACAAAAACCCTTCCAAAGTGGAAGGCAAATTTTCATATCTCCTCCCTCAGGCTATGTTGCACTTGAGGGGGAGTGGTGGATTTGTTTCGCCAAAGGTTCAAGCAGTGGTAGCATCCGCGCGTACCACGCTCGGCCTTGGGCTCGTTTCTCACTTGCCCGACTCAATTTTTGAACCTGGCCCCTCAGGGGCATGTATGTTTCCATCTTGTCCATTCTCACGCATTCTATGATGTTCGCTACTATACATTTTGCAGACTTGGAAGGCTGTTTAAAGCAGCAATGAAGTATGTGCATTATTACTATGACCTCACACTCTCAAATGTTCCCCATGCGTTCCCTCTTTCATCTAAAGGACGATTTGTAGCCTTGAATGAGAGGCAAGCGCGACCATCTCTTAGCTCAGTCTCAATGCCCAGCTTACTGTACTGCTCCCCGAGTGACTTACTCATATTTATGATCATTTTTCAAAAAGCATCTCATATTATTGTACTTGTACTGATAAATACGGCCCAAAAGGAGCCCAAGAATGTAACAGAGCCCATCTTGACTCGTCCATCCCCCGTCTGGCCTCACAAAGCGAATCATCTTCACTTGTGCTTGTATCCCATTTCAACTTAATATTCCTGCGGTCACCTGCATGTGACTGCCCCTATTACTCCGGTGTCGCCCATAATCTTTACCAGGGTGTTGGGTGCACAAATTGAGGTACAGGAATACATGGTGCCAGGTAGTATCCTCGGTGTTATGATTTCCTTTGCTTTGGATGCTTTTGTTCTTCACCTTCCATTTTCCCATCCCACCTTGTTGTGCCCATATCTCATCATGTGCCCAACCGTTTCCCATGATCTCTTTCTCACACGATACATCTTTACACCCTCTCCCTTATAACCCAAAATTCATGGTGCTCCGAGCTCAGCTGACCCACACATGACTCCACATAATCCCCACCTTTTCCTGTTGTAGCTATGGCTTTGTTCCCCTTTTGTTCAGAACCCAAGTATTGTGCCATGTGTTTGTCGCGGACAAACACCCTGTACTAGTATATAAGTCACATGCTACCTAGCTTGTATGGTAGACTTGACTTCTTGTGTAAATACCACACCACTGTCATCTCATGAATGCCTTTCACTTGCCCCTTTTGCTTGAGCATGACTTTGGTTTGCCATTGCACTTGAACCCCAGAATCCCTGCTACTGTCTATATGCCCAAGGAGGCCATGTGACACTTGTGCATCACCTGACTCAGTCTTAACCAACTGTCGCAAATCCCATTACCTCAGCTTGAGTGACTTGGTGAAGCACACATTGTGCATAATGTTCCTGTGGTAATGTTACACTCAGGGTAAGATACCATCCAACAGGAATGGATCATAGTATGTCACAGGGATCCCCTTGGTCAGAGAGGGATATGCTGGAAGCTCACTAAGGGATGCTTGGCCCTTGTACAGATGAGAGAGAAGTGGTAATTTGAAGAAGACCAAGATGGGGATCCTGGTTGTACAACTATGGGTTTATTTACAAACAGGGAGGCAAGCCCAAACTCTGCTTGAAACATATTCTAGCCAATAGTGTAAGTAGAGTGAACCCTAGTACAGCTATCCTAGGTGTTACACTCCATAGGGCGCACCTTCAGGAGATCTCACTCAACCGGCCTTCAGGGGTTCCTAACAGCCTTATTGACCTGCACTTGTTCTGTTGCCTGAGCTAGCACTTGCTGTCATTCATATTCATCAATAAGAAGTCCAAAATGGACGATCTGGAGGACTCGGATAGCAACGAAAAGGTAAAAGAAAAGAATGACTCGCTCCTTATAAGCTGAGCTGGCTGACGCTCAATGAATCACGTGACGAGAGGGAAGGGGGGGGATACCGCATATACAGCTGGGCAAACTCCGAGGGCTGCAAGGGTACGACGCTGCTGTAATGCTGGACTAACTCCGAGGGCACGTAGGGCAAAGAGAAGAGGAGGTGGATTCAGAGCAGAGGGGACTGGGGACTACTCGGACTAGGTTGTATGGAAGATACAAGAAGTCAAAGCTACCATCTAAGGTCGCTTCTACATGTTACTTATACTCGTGAGGGGAGCTATTGGAACTCAGCTGAAACCCTAATACAACAATCCTAGGAATGAGTCATACTGCTGCAGGAAACTGCGGAACTGCGGAAAACACATGTCCAATGCCACTGATGGTGGCTGAAACATACAGTCCATGGGCGCATCAAGCCACAGGGACGAGGACACAGGAAAGTCAAGACAAATATAGTGATGGATCACAAACCAGGCACAATCAATAACACATGTTCCAATCCAGGCACAAGCTCATCTGGACTCTTCTGGTGCAGTCTGGGCCAGGTCACGTGCCAGGGTCACGTGACAGGCAATGACATCATCAGGCGCTAATCTTCTGGACCTTGAGGCGGGTCTTGTGGGAACATATACTGGGTTGCCAGTATAGCTGCACGCAGGTGCAGAGCGCAACTTGTGTGGAACTTGTAAAGGCATTCCCTTGTTTTGGCTTCTTCGGCCACTAACGCGTCGGCATCTGTTGTATGTCGGGGGCTTGCAGGCTTCCAAGCCACAAAGGGCTCAGGTGTTGGGTCACAAGGTGGCGTTACAGGGCGCGGGTGTGACATTGGAGGACTGAACGATACACTAGGAACCAGTCATCACATTGTAATATTGTACATGTATAAACTGCAGACATCAGTCATCAAGGCACAACCACTGACTGATGCTACAAGTCCATGACCTATTACTGCTGACGTACTGAGTCATAATGAACATGTCAGAGTTCACAACCAGGCCAGGCAGTCCATAAACAGAAATGTAACACTTGCCCTACTGTAACGTTACCACAGGAATGTTATGCACAATGTGTGCTTCACTAAGTCGCTCAGGCTGAGGTAACGGGATGTGAGGCAGTCGGTTAAGACTGAGTCAGGTGATGTACAAGTGCCACATGGTCTCCTCAGACATGTAGGCAGTAGCAGGAGTTCTGGGGTTCAAGTGCAACGGCAAACCAAAGTCATGCTCAAGCAAAAAGGGCAAGCATAAAGTCGTTCATGAGATGACAGGAGTGTGGTATTACACAAGAAGTCAAGTCTACCATACAAGCTAGGTAGCGTGCGACTTATATACTAGTACAAGATGTTTGTCCATGACAAACATATGGCGCGATACTAGGGATCCGAACAAAAGTAGAACAAAGGCATAACTATAGTAGGAAAGGGGTGGTGATTGCACGGGGTCATATGTGAGTCAGCTGAGACCGGAGCGCTGTGAACTTTGATATACAAGGAAGAGGGCATAAAGAAGTATTGTGCGGCGAAGAGATCATGGAAAATGGTTGGGTGCATAAGGAATTATGGATGTAGCAAGATGGGGTAGGGAAGTAAGATGCAAGGAACAAAAGCATCCAAAGGGAAGAAAGGAAAATTGTAACACCTACATGACCCTCAGAGTTAGTCCAGTCATTACAGTGGTGTCCATGCCCTATGCAACCCTTGAAGTTTGACCAGTTGTTACAGCAGTGTCCCCTCTCACTGCAAGTCCCTTCAGAGTCTGTCCAGGACTTGTCATGTGATTCTCTCCCATGGATTTATTGAGTGTCAAGCCAGCTCAGCTTAAAGGAGCATAATCTAGTCATTCCTTTCTTTTACCTGTTTGTTGCCATTTGAGTTCTACAGATACTCTGCTTTGAAGCCCACATTCAAGAACAAGAATGACAGCAAGTGCTAGCTCAGCAGAAGAATGAGCAAGGAGGCCATTAGAAACCCCCAAAGTCTGGTTGAGTGAGATCTCCTGAAGGTGTGCCCTACAGAGCATAACATCTGTGCACAGGAGGGAGAAACACCATTGAAGGGCAAAGAACAATAGCTGCCTAAAGCAGACAGTACCAGTATCTTAACAACAAAGAACAATGAGAACCAAATGTGGAACTACATAATAAAGATAAACAATAACTGGTCTGTATGAGTCTGGAAGTCCAAATCTAACCATAAGGGTCAGCTACTGTATAAGGTAGGAAATGTGTTATGATCTGACACTTCAGACTTTCATTCACTTCACACTTTTGTCTCTTGTTTCACTTCACTCCATTTGCTCTTTACTGATGAACAGCATAGATGGACAGCATACTCACAGTGACAAGGGAGACTGTGGTGAGATAAACTGAGCAGCTGGAAGCAGCAGAGGGAGATCTTGCAAGGGAAACTAAAGATAGTTCTGGCACACAAGCAATGAGGAACTGATGATACATTGGAGAGGAGTAGACATACCTGGCACACAAGCAGTGAGGAACTGATGTGGACCAGGAGCGTACAAGCTGCACTACTTATACTCTACAGAGGGTGACACTGGTACAAGGAGAGTAACACAGAGTCACGTATTACAAGGAGCATTGTTCTGAGTATGAGACAAGAGGAATGTACAGAAGGAGAACAAGGCAATAAGAACAAAAGAAATCCAGACCAAGATGATATCATAGTGATATCACAATAAGGATAGAACAAAGGAAAGTACAAAGATGCAAAGTACAATGTAAAGTCCAGAGGAGTCTGAATGATGTCATTGAACATGATGTCATAGATAAGAAAGAAGTCTGAAATTGTACAGATCAAATATCTAATCTACAAGTCCTGTAAATCTTATCTAAAGCAGTCCATGCTGCAAGTCCAGTCCGTCCAGAGCCGCTAAGTGTGCAAAGGTCACTTATCAACATTTACTTTGTTACAAAAGGGGCTATCAATGTTAGCCACTCTAGACTCCACTTCTAACTCTGTCTCAACTTGTTTCAGCCCTTTGTTGCTGTGTGGACTTGTGTTCATGTTGTTTGGAACCTTGTCCTATTTAAAGCTGTACTTTACATTGTAGGAAGCCAGACTTGGCTTCATTTGCAATCTAGCAACCTTGCCTTCACTCCTTGGTGTGACTTTGTCTTTCCCTCTCTACTTGTGCATCCCCTACCTCAGTCCCTAACCAGGACATCATTGAAGTCTTTGCAGTTGAACTATATCAATGCATTGATGAACAGCATAGTAGGAGGTACGCATACTCACAGTGAATCAAGAAATACTGTGGTGAGATATGTGAGGCACAGGGAAGCAGAGATCTTGCAAAGTAAGCTTTAGAGATGTCTGATAGCACAGAGTGAGAACTGGGTGTTATTACAACAGTAGGAAACATACCTGATAGCACAGAGTGAGAACTGGGGCTATCAGGGTGTACATGGTACACTATTTATACAGTCTAGAGACAATGGTGCACTTGTACAATAAGGGCATTTATACAATAGACAGAATACAATAAGACCTGGAACAATAAGTGGGTCAGAACAAAGGAAAGTACTTGGACAATAAGTACAATAAGAATCTAGAACAAGGATGATATCATAGTGACATCACAATAAAGATATAACAAAAGCATAGTCCAAAAGCATAGTACAATAACAAGTTCAGAGGAGTTCATATGATGTCATTGTACAGTGATGTCATAGATAATCTAAGGGTCCAAGATTGTGATGATCATACATCTAATCTACATAAGTCCTGTATATCTAATCTAAAGCAGTCTGTTATCTGCATGTCCATAGAGCTGCTTAAGTGTGCACAGGTCACTTTTTTTTTATTTTTTTTAATCCATTTCTGTGTGCCTCAGAGCTACTAGCCCTATGTAGCACTACACTTTGACATATACTACTTGTCCAATGCTCCTTGCATTCCATTGTCTTTCCCATTCATCTGAGTACTCCCCCATCCCCCCTAAAGGGAATGGCTTAGCATCCTGTCAAGCATTGAGGTCAATGGGGCATGCGTGCCGCCATGGTGTGAGGTGTGGTTGTGTTGGATTTGAGTGGGGTTTGTGGACTATCATCCACATCCTACTGTTGTCCATCTTCCTCTTTGTATCTTGAGTGAACCTTGTGTGTGTGGTTTCGGCAGGTTGTGGAGGTGGGGTTTGGTGTCATGTTTGAGGGTGGGTAATTTGTGTCAATGGATTTTATGTGTGGGTGATGTTGACAGTATTTCCTCTGCATGCTCTTCCTTCCCCTGCTGTTTTCTCTCTCCATCTTTCGTCCTGTGTGAATCTTCCTGTCTCCTGGATAAACTTCACTACTGCTGCTGCATTCTTGGGGTTCGCTATGAGCTTGGTGAAGTCTTTGTCTGAGGTCCTTTGCTTTTTGGTGAGCGTCCAGCGTTCATGTGCATATTTTGGGCAGTCTAGTAGGTAGTGCTGAGCATTCTCTGTGTGATGACCACACACTGGGCACCTGGCATTGTCCATTCTTTTGAACCTGTGTAGGTAGGCATTGAGTGGTATGTGCCCCACTTGCAATTGGTATAGCCAACTGGCACCTTTCCTGGATATTTTTGGATCGCTAATCAGCTTAAGGAAGTTAATGAAGGGGATAGATGTGTCAAATCGTTTCAACTTGTCTGCGTGTGGGGAATCCTTCCAGTTTTTCTTTCAAATGCTCTTGAGCACGCTTTTGCATTGTTGCTTGGCCACTGATTTGTTGTGATGCAGGGGTTTCTTTAGGAATTTTGGGAGCTTGCTGTGAGGCAATGTCCTCCCCTCTGCTGCTTCCTTTGCTTCCTTGTCCGCTTGTTCATTACCCTCAATTCCGATGTGCCCTGCGGTCCAGTGTACAGTGAGTTTGTAGTTTGTTGTTCCTCTAATTTTGTGGATGTTCAATGCCATGTTCATGCATATGTCTGCCAGGTAGTGGCTGGATCTGTTGCTTGGTGATGCAAACGCCCCTATTGCAGCTTGATTGTTGGCTCCTAGTGCATAACTTGTTCTGCCTTGTTTCTCTGTTTTGATTAGGTGCAGGCCTAGCATTAGTCCTACCAATTCCACCTCGAATACTGTGTGGTGCTTGATCTCTCCCAGATGGTAATGTAATGTGCGCATTGCTTTTCCCAGTCTGACCAGAACTGCTGCAGCTCTGACCTTTCCATCCTGTGCTGAGCCGTCTGAGTATACTTTGACTTCCTCTCTCCCAGCTGCATTGGCCTTATTTGAGGCTTCTTTGCTGCTTGTTATGTCTAGCGTGAAGGGCCTTTTGTGGGACGTGGCCGGGTTCCTGCCTATTGCCGGGATCATCTCATACTCTCCTGGTTTGATGCTAAATGACTGCATTAGCTCGTGCAGTGGTGATTTGTGCCTCTTCATTCTTCTGTTTGCTGCTTTTCTCGTGGGTTTGTAGAGGGGATGTTGTGGTGGGAGGGTAGCTATCCAGGTTGCAGCTCTGTGGAGGTGTTTCTCAGTTTCTAGGTGTATTGAAAGTGTGTAAGCGAGTGCATTTAGCATGTCTGTGGGTGATGTGCGCAGGCCTCCTGTGATAGCAAGTGTTCCTGCTCTTTGTACAGCTTTGAGTTTATTCTGCTGTCTGGACGCTTTTCCTATCTCTGCTGCTTCTTGGTGCTTGCTTGTGTGACTGCCCCATATGTCTATTGCGTATAGGGTCCTGGGGATGGCGACGCTAATGTATAGTTGTTGGGCATGCTTCGGGGTGATGCCCCAGCTTGGTGCGGCTCATCTAATCTGGGACGCCCATTTTGTGCCTTTTTCTAGGGCATAGTTGCATTGTGTACCCCAGTCTAGGTGTTGGTCAAAATATACCCCTAGGTATTTTGTGCTTTTGGCTGGCTCAAGTGTGGTGTTCAAGAGTTCCATTGGGCGTCTTTCCTTTTTGCTGTTCCTGTGTGCGAAGTCCATTAATGCTAGCTTATTAAATTCAAAACGAGAGTTGTGGTCGTTGGACCATGCAATGGTGCCTCCCTGTCTTGTCATCATGTCTGTAAGGGTTTTATGTGTGTCCATGAAGTTGTCGCCAGTTGCAATCAGGATGGCGTCCTCTACATATGCCATTGCTGATTCTTTGTCTTCC
The DNA here is from genome assembly GCA_021527035.1 of Lactarius vividus. Classification (NCBI taxonomy): domain Eukaryota; kingdom Fungi; phylum Basidiomycota; class Agaricomycetes; order Russulales; family Russulaceae; genus Lactarius; species Lactarius vividus. Next base: position 28,571 of record JAKELG010000072.1, on the reverse strand, counting down.
TTTGGGATGTCTAGGAGGTCTGCATTGTAGTATTGGTATAGTATCATTGATAATGGATCTCCTTGTCTAATTCTGTTGTTCAATGGAATGCTTTCTGACATGAAGTCATCAAATTTTAGTGTAGTGAAGCATTCCCACAGAAGATTACAGGTAAACTTCACTAAAGTAGTTAGCACTCGTTGTTTTTTCATATTGTGGATCAGTCTCTCATTAACCACGTTTAAGAAGGCACCTTTAATGTCTAAGAAGAGCACCAATGTGACTTTCTTTTTGTGCCACGCATTTTTGATCTGGTATGTAAGTGTGTGCATTGTGTCTGTTGTGGTTCTGGCTGGACATCCGCTGTAATGGTGTGCTGGTAATAACTCGTATTTTTCAGAGTAGTAGGTGAGTTGTTCCACTGCAACTGCTGTGAGTACTTTTGCCATAGTATTGAGAAGCGCTATTGGTCTGTACGCCTTGGGCGTGTTGTACTTGGGTTTGCCTGGCTTCCTGAGGACTATTGTCGTGAACTTTTTCCATGGGGCATAGTAGAGACCTTTCTTTGTGATCGCGGTGTAGATTGGCCATAGTCTGTCGACTAAGACATCAGCTCATTTGATCAGGACTATGTTTGGTATACCGTCGGGGCCTGGGGCTTTGAACGGGCTAAGGTGCGCTATGTGCTTTTGTATTTGTTCTCTTGTGATATCCTCTGTGGAACAGGCTGGCGTGGGATATGTTTGGCCTTGGAGGTTAGCGTGATGTATCTCCAGCTTCTTTGGGAAGAAGGAACTCGCTAGAGCCTTGCTTTTTTTGGAGTTACTGTTTGTTGGTCTTGTCCCTTCTTCATCTGTTATGATCAGGTTGGGGATTCTTGTTTTGCCCCCATCACTGGCTGGTGCAGAGATGTACTTGTGCACTGTCCATATGTCCAGGTCTGAGGCTTTTTTGAGCCAGTCTCTCCAGTGATGTTGCTTCACATGTTGGATGTCTTTGCTGTACTTTTTGTGGGCCGCTATGAGTTCAGTGTGGATGGGGTGCTCCAGCCAGCACCTGTATTTGAATGCTTTTCTTCCCACTTTGTCTGTTTCCCTGCGGGTGAGTTTCAGCTCTTTTGTCCACCATCGTTTGGACTTAGCATTGATGTCTGTGATAGGGACTTCTGACTTGATGGTGTCTTGTATTGCTTTTGTTAGGTTGTCGCATTCATAGTTTAGGAACCCCTGCATGTGGATGCGCTTGTGGATGCCCAATAGTGATAGTTTGTTCTTGAGTGCTTCCATGAAGCTTTTCCAGTTGACTTCCTTGAAATTTCTGAGCGTCTTCTTCGGGGCCTTTATGAGCTCCATGTCCAATACCATAACTATGGGGAGATGGTCTGTGTTGATGCCTTGTTCACCTGGGAGTGTGTTGCACGTTGTTATTGTTCTGAGGGTGTGTTCTGTGGCAAATACATTGTCCAGTCTTGACCATTTCTTCATTACATTGTGTATATGTGTTGGGATCCCCTTGGGTAGCGCCATGTCCATTCCTAAGTCAGCAATACTTTTGAGCAGCGTTTCCACTGCTTCCAGAGCTTTGGGTGTGAAGAGTCTGTTGTCCTCTAGGCTATCCCAGTATGGATGGTGTCGGTTAAAGTTGCTGATCCATATGATGTGGTGGTCCTCCTGTGATGCCTCTGATCCTGTGATTAGTTGTTTGTGTTGTCTATGGTAGGACATTAGCTCTCTCAGGGTATTTGTTGAGATGTGACTGATTTAAGTCACATGTCTCGTGGGATATGATTGAGTCATTCCCTGCCTTATACGGTATCTGACCCTTATGGTTATATTTGGACTTCCAGACTTGTATGGACCGGTTATTGTTTATCTTTATTGTTTAGATCCTTATTAGGTTCTTATTGTTCTTATTATTAAGATACCAGACTCAACCGCTTTAGGCAGTTCTATTGTTCTTTGCCCTCCAATGGCATTTCTCCCTCTGGCGCACAGACCAGGTGCATTTTGTTTGGATCACCAGTGCGCACAGACCATTATTAGCTAAGCGTCCTGTATATAAGGACTGCTGTTTTCGCCCATACACTTCAGAGTTTTCTTCTCCTCTGAAGTGTAAGTCCCTTTACTACTAAGCCTCTCTACCTTACGCTGACACTAGTATAGTTACTTGTTTGTCTTAGGTGTGTAGCGCTGCTATAAGAGTTTTCTTCTCCTCTGAAGTTTACTTGTTTGTCTTAGCTTCTTGCTATCTTTGTCTCGCTGTTAGTGCTGCCCGCTCAACAGTATTGTCATGGGTGCAGTTGTTATATATATTGAAAATGGTTAGTGTCCCCCATTGTTCTTTAATGCAGATCACCATTACATCCCTGGATGGGAAGTCGAGCTGCTCCCAGTTCTCTGTGAGGATATCTCCTCTCACTAGCATAACTGATCTAGTTTTGTCGGGGTGTTTGTCATGGGTTGAAGGGTAGATTGGGGTCCAGTCTTTTGCAGCGATTGTTTTGTTGAGGAAGTTGATTGATGGTTCTTGTAGTGCAATGATATTGATGTTGAGGTCTAGTAGTCTTCTGCTACTGATGATCCCATGTTGGCATGCTGGTGATCTGTTAATGTTCTGTTGCCAGATAGCCAGTGCTGTTCATTCCTTGTTTATTTGGTGTTCCTTCATATCTTATGTTGTTGGGGGGGGGGGGGGGGTTGCTGTCTGTTGTGTGTTGTCATCTACGAATTGTGTGTCATATTTGTCCTCGTCATCAACGCATGGGGGTGGGACGTTTTTCAATGTTTGGTGGTTGATGAACTTGTTGAAAAAAATTTCTAGTACTGCTTGACCGTTGTTGTCGTTGTTACATTGCCTGTTACTCCTTTTGATGGGACGGGTGGGGTGTTGTCTCTGGGTGTGGCTGGGGGGTGGGAGGCTGCCTACTGCAAATCGGTCTGGAAATTTGTCTTCAAAGGGGAGTCTGTCTGGATGCATGATTAGCATCCAGTCTTCATCAGTGGGGAAGTATACTAGGTTGTTTTCAGGGTGGTACCCATTGTATTCTTCGCATTTCCTCTGGAATTCCAGGCAGTCACGATTTCAGCTTGTGTGTGTGTCTGTTTTGCAGGAGACGCAGTACCTCTTGTTCTCTTCTGAGCAGTCTCTGGTTTTGTGTGTGCTGCCACATGTGCCACAGGTATTGTGGAGTGCATGACAGTTGACAGTGTAGTGGCCCCATTTGCAGCATTTCATGCATTGTTTTGGTTCATACTTCAGCTTTTTGGGGAACATGCAGGTGTTGCATATATAGATGCTGTCCTTAAGAATTTTATTAGCTTCTGAAGCTGATGTGAATGAGAAAATAGCATGGGTGAATCTCTGCTCTGTTGCACATCTGTAGATGGGTTTGATCCATCTGGCCTTTTTGATGCCTTTGAGCAGGATTCTGTTGATCTCCTCTATTTCGTGGAGGTGTTGCGGGTTGTCCAGGTCGAAAGTGATTGGGATTCTTGGTATCATCAGTGGGTGAACGCAGTCTCTGATGCAGGTGTTGGGGTTGAAACCCCTGGTGAAGTTTGCTCGTTTTCTGGGACTCTGATCCAATCGGCAGCTTCCTTCATGTTGAACTGGATGATGATGCTGCCATTTTTGAGCTTCATGACTTCCTGTATTGTGGTTCCCTTTGGTGGGAGGGGGTTAATGCTCTTGATAACCACTTTCACCTTCTCCTTAAGTTCATGTATGTTCATGCAGTGGCCCTCTCCTGTGGTGGAGTCCAGGAGTACCTGCCTTGCTTTCCTGTCTAGACCAAGCTGTAGGTTGAGTTCTTGGTCCATGTGATTGAGGGGGGTAGTTTTTGGGTGGGTTGGTGTCTGTGCTGGGTGTGGGTTGGCATTCAGCAGGGCTTCTTTGTATGTGGCCACTGTTGCTGTGCACTGGGTGGTTGCTGTTGTTGTGTCATTGATGCTCTTGCTCATGTCCAAGGCTACTTTGTTGAGACTGAGGGCCGTGGCATCTAGTGCTGCAGCGGTGACCTGGATCTTGCTCTGTTCAGCAAGAGAGCTTTTGATCATGGTACTTAGCTCCATGATCCCTTTTTGGACTGAGCTTGCAATAGTCTCTCCTAGCTTTTGTGTGATCACTTCCAGTGCCAGTGCTTGTTGTGCTGTGGTATCTTTTGTCTCTCTTATGATTACCTCAAGCACCATCAGCACTTTGATGAGTTCGTGTGAGGCAGGTGTGCTATGCTTTTTGATAATGAGTGTGAGCGTGTGTGAAAGCATGTGATTAGATAATGGGATCTCATCGCTTAGGCAGTTCTCGCTAGCTAGGAGTGCTCTGGCTGTGCTGAGGTCCGTGACAACCTGCATTGCTTTTGCAGTCTGTGGGGGAGTGTGTGGCTGATGAACAGCAGCTTTTTGGGCTCTAGTTCTGGGGTTCACAGGTGTGATGCGTCCAGAGATGCTCAGGGGCATTAGGCCTTTGGAGGCCATACTGTCCAATTTTTCTTGAACTTCTCCTGGTGGGAGTTGTTCATTGGGTTTACTTCTTTGTTTAATAGTGTGAGGAAAATGGGGTAGAACTTCCTGTGCTACTGTAAAAGTTATTCTAGTGTACCTCTACCTCTGAGTCATGACGATGTGGCTGAGTAGGTGGTGGTTCACACAGGTCACTTATTGTAGCAGTATGACTTAACACTACACCAAGCCAAGTGAAGTTTGGTGAACTGCCAAGGGAAAGGACTCAAGCTTGGTGTGGAGATAAATCACGCACTAGACTTATGGTCAATGTGGAGTGTGCACATGCTTAAGCACCTTTATGCAAGGGGTGAGTATGCTATGTCTCACAGTGGTAAGCTGAGTGGAGAACCAAGAGGACAAGTTAGATTGGAGATAGTAAGGAAGTACAAAGGAATGTGCACCTGAGTGGAGAACCAAGAGGACAAGTTGGTTCCACTCAGGACAGTACAGGCAGGCTTAAGTATCTACTGTGGCTGTGATTAAGTTGGAGCTTGAACACTGTTACTAAGTGTAAAGTAAGTAGCTATGACTAAAGAGCTGATGTGTCATGTCTATTAATAGCCTTATCTTTAGTGCTGACTGATGCACTGTCATCAAGGCTGACTACATATGACGTGTCACTGAGTAAAACCTAATACAGCGTGTAATACATGCCTACTAAGCATAATCTAGACCGTTCTACAGGAGTCCTTCCTTATCTACCAATCAAAAGAGTCTGTCCATATATAGATTGTGACCATAAAGGGATATCCCATGTATGGGCATATCTTCCCAGGGTCATGTGATGAAAAGGTGCATGATATTTCACTTGACTAACTAGGTAACATGATGGCAGGTCACGTGATCCACAAAAGGTGAAAATAAACGTGTCAGTGACATCACCCCCCTCCTTAAGGGCTGACATCTGCATTGGCCTTTGTGTTAACAAATGGGTTCTGCCAAGGTAAGGACATGTATAGGAGAGCCGCTATTTTTCTGGGAGCGCCCAGGTTCTGTTGATGGAACTGCTCAACTTTTTCCAGGGCGTTTGCCAGATTCTTTGCAGGTTCCCATGTGTCCTTGCCTTTGCTGTATCCTTTCCAGCGAACAAGGTATTTCAGAGTATGACCAAAGAGTTTGGAGTCTCTTATGTGGTCTACTTCGTACTCTTCTTCTCCCTTAATAACGACTGGTTCAGGAGGAGGTGGTAGCAGGCCATTAACTTCATTTCCTTTATAAGGGGAGAGGTGATCTACATGGAAAACATCATGTATGTGCAGTGCTGGGGGGAGTGCAAGCTTGTAGTCGACATCACTTAAAACTTTAGTGACTTCAAATGGGCCTAGTTGCTTGGGGCCCAATTTGGACAACTGCTGGTGTATCTTTATTTGCTTAGCTTGCAACCAAACTTTATCCCTGACATTGAAGATGTATGGCTTGTGTCTTTGTTCAACATCTGTCTGCATTTGCTGTTTACTTAAGCAAAGTGCTGCCTCTGCGTCCTTTCTAGAGGAAATTAGCTTTTGAAGACGCTTATCGAGCGTCGGGATACCTGTGGGTCTACCAGCAGGAATTGTGAAGTCAGGTGTATAGCCATAGAGTAGCTCAAAGGGTGTATGGCCCGTGGCTGAGTTGAGTCTACTGTTGATCACGAATTCCGCTGTAGGGAGCAGGTCTGCCCAATAATCCTGTCTTTTGCTAATGAACAAGTGCAGGTAGACTTCTACCTCTTGATTTTTGCGCTCTACTTGTCCATTGGCTTGAGGATGATAGGCTGTGGTAAGGCCTGCATCTATCCCTAACCACTTATAGAGGGCACACATGCTCCTCACAGCAAACTGGGGTGCACGATCACTTATGATCTTACATGGGATCCCATGCAAGGGGAAGACTTGCTCAAAGTAGATGGATGCAACCCCATCAGCCATAATCTGAGAGGTCACTGGAAATAGATGGATCTGTTTTGTGTAATGATCCACTATGTTAAGGATCATATCCTTTCCACATGACATGGGCAGTGGACTGATTAGATTGATACCGATTAACTGCCATGGACCCTCACGTACTTCTTGTGGCTGAATGACGGCTCTGGGGTGTAGATCTTTGTGATAATGTTGGCATCAATCACATCCTTCTACGTACGAGGCAATGAAGCCTGCCATGTGTGGCCACCAATAATAGTGGCTGACTAGCTCAATGGTTCCATTCTTTCCAGGGTGACCAGTTGTAGTCGTATTGTGGCATGACTTAACTACATCATGATGTAAAGCATGGTCATTGGGAACATAAAGTTTCCCCCTGTGATAGACTAAACTGTCTTCTTCCTCCCACAGCGCTACTCCATCTGTGAGAGCCTTAGGAGCAGTCTTTTGTAGTGACTTAAGACCCTTAATAACTTTGGCTTCTTTAATGGATGTGAGTCTTATACAACTGCCCAGGGAGTCAACTTCTGGCACAAAGTGAGCTTGTGCGGCATTGAGGAAATGCTCAGGTCTTAGTACTTGGACCTGACAATTGTCCTTGTTATCCTTAACATGGTCCTTTGAGAACTGGCTTAATGCATCAGCTTGCATAGAGTCTCCTTTCTTGTAAGTGATTTTGAAGGTGAAGTGACTTAGGTATAGTGCCCAGCAAGCTTGCCAGTGATTTAAGTCCTTCATACTGGCCCACCATTCCATGTTTTTGTGGTCAGTGATTACTTCAAAGGAGATGCCTTCAAGGAAATGTCTCCAATCCTCTAAGGCACAAATTAAGCTGAGCATTTCCCTGTTGTAGATCTCATAGTTATGTTCCTCTTTGCTCATAGACTCAGAGTGGTACATGACAGGATGCCAAAGACCATCGGGATACTTTTGTGTAAGTATGCCGCCAGTAGTGAATCCAGATGCATCTGTTTCGACACGTGTGGGTAATTGCAGATTGTACACTCTTAAGATGGGTTCCTGTACAAAGTGCTCCTTAAGCATGTTAAAAGCCTTTTGCTGTTCCCGATTCCAATGCCATGGAGTATCCTTCTTTGTGAGGTCATGTAGGGGTCAGGCAATTGCCACAATGTCCTTTATGAACCTCTGATAGAAGTTGGCAAACCCAATAAAAGCCCTTACTTCTTTTAGGGTTGTTGGGGTTGGCCACTCCCTTACTGCAGAGACCTTGCCAGGGTCCATCTGCACTTCTCCAGGATGGATAATCATCCCTAAGTACTCCATTTCACATTTCTCAAAGTCACACTTCTCAGGTTTAAGGTAGAGGTCGTGATCTTGCAGCCTTTGCAACACCTATCTGACTATCTTTTGGTGGTGCTTAAGCTCATGGCTGTAGATCAAGATGTCATCCATATAGATGGCGACCTCTCCTTTTGTGATGAGATCCATGAATACTGTTGAGACGTGACTGATTCAAGTCACATGTCTTGTGGGATATGATTGAGTCATTCCCTGCCTTATAAGGTATCTGACCCTTATGGTTAGATTTGGACTTCCAGACCTGTATGGACCGGTTATTGTTTATCTTTATTTTGACTAGATCCTTTTTAGGTTCTTATTGTTCTTATTGTTAGGATACCAGCTTTAACAGCTTTAGGCGAGTTTATTGTTCTTTGCCCTCCAATAGCATTTCTCCCTCTGGTGCACAGACCAGATGCATTTTGTTTGGATCACCAGTGTGCACAGACCATTATTAGCTAAGCATCCTGTATATAAGGACTGCTGTTTTCACCCATACACTTCAGAGTTTCTTCTACCTCTGAAGTGTAAGTGGCCTCTTCTACTCTAAGCCTCACTACCTTACTGACGCTACTATAGTACTTTTGTCCTTTAGGTGTGTAGTGCTGCCAATAGAGTTTCTTCTACCTCTGAAGTTACTTTTGTCCTTTAGCTCCTTGCTACTTACTTCTTGCTGTTAGTGCTGCCTGCTCAACAAATATGGCATTCATGAGGGCTTGGAAGGTAGCAGGACTATTGGTCATACTGAAGTACATGACCTTAGGTTTGTATAGTCTGCGGTTGGTGACAATAGCACCCTTCCATTCGTCTCCTTCTCAGATTCGAATATTGTGGTAGCCCCATCTTACATTGAACTTAGTGAAGTACTCTGCTCCTTTCAACCGGTTGATGATGTCAGCCGCAAGTGGAAGTGGGTATCAGTTCTTTATGGTTATCTTATTAAGGTGCCAATAATCCTGGACTAGATGGAGCTTTCTGTCTTTCTTTTTAATGAAGAATACTGGGGAGGCCATCGGTGACTTAGATGGGACCAGGTATCCTTTACTAATATGCTCATCCAGGAATTTGTCTAATTCCACTTGTTCTGCTGGTGACATGGGGTACGTCTTGACCTTCCTTCCTCAGAGAATACTTTTGCAAAGTCTCAATAGTGGGAGGGGACCATTTCTTTGAAAGTCTTCTTTGGTTTAGCGTTAATGGCTTTCTCAGCAATCTGCTGGGAGTATGTAAAGCCTGCTAAGCAGAAGACTTCATCGTGGACCATGTCTGTTACATCCTAGCAGGGACATGGGTTCAAGGGGTTTTGATATTACACAGGTATCAAGTGAAGACGTCCGTTGTCTTATTGCTATGAAATACAAGTGGTCTGGAGTGGAACACAGTGTGTACCACTACTCTGTAATTAGGGCTCCTCGCCCAAAGTGTCTAACACTTCTCTATACTCAGTCTTGTGAGTACACAGAGTCTAACAGGTGTGATGTGTTGATATAGTTCAACTGCAAAGACTTCGATGATGTCCAGGTTAGGGACTGAGGTAGGGGATGCACAAGTAGAGGGGAAATGCAAAGTCACACCAAGGAACAAAGGCAAGGTTGCTAGATTGCAAACGAAGCCAAGTCTGGCTTCCTACAGCATGAAGTACAACTTTAAATAGGACAAGGTTCCAAACAACATGAACACAAGTCCACACAACAACAAAGGGCTGAAACAAGTCAAGACAAATAGGAGAAGCGGAGTCTAGAGTGGCTAACATTGATAGCCCCTTTTGTAACAAAGTAAAGAGCAAATAAAGCAAAGTGAAACAGGGGACAAAAGTGTACAGTGGATGGAAGTCCAAAGCGTCGGATCATAACAGTGTCCAACACTTTCTCCACAAGGAGATGGTGGTGTTCCATATGGTTCGCCATAATGTGCGTCACCTCTATCTCATGCTCAGGTGCTATTTCAGCGGCAGAGTTGAGACGCATTGTGCCTTCCTGCCAATTTATTTGCAGATTCTGATTCCTAAGCCAAGGCAGTCCCAAAATGACATTCTCAGGTCCTGATGAGGTGATGTAGAAGTTGTATTTTTCCTCAGTTGGACCAACTTTGAGATTAAGTCGAACTTTATGAGTGATACTGCCTGCTTCATTAAAAGTTCTGTCTATATTGTAGAGGAGGATTGAACTCTTAAGAGGAATCTGCAACATTTTATGGCAGTCAGCATACTTCTTGTCTAGGAACAATGAAGTTGCCCCAGAGTCTACCATTGCTGCTACTTTTACAGTACGATGACATCTGGATAAATAGACACTAATATGAAAATGAGACTTTTTATCTTTTGTTTCAGGAATAATAAAAGAAGAAGTGCTGCATCAGAATTCATCACTTGTGGCACAGCTACACTCAAAACCGATGTCCTTGGGACTGGCTGAGGAGCTATTTTAGAGGAGGAACTAGATACAGAGTTCATCTCAGAGGCAGATGTAGATGTAAAATCAGAAGACGACAAAACTGATGAAACACTACTACTATCTAACTTACAGGCAGAAACAGTGTGAGTACAAATTACAGAATTTGAGTCCAAAATGAGGCATGATCTGAGACAAATAGTACAAGAACAGGATGCTGAGTCAAAGTCTGTATATGAGGGGCCGGTTGCAGCTATATGTGATCCCTGATCTAAAAAGCCACTTTGAGAGCCTCAATGGTCTCCTGCTGCTTTTTCACCATCTCCATCAACTTAGCCATGTCTGCCTGGGATGTCTTTGGTGGAGAGGGGCTGGAAGAAGTGGCCACAGCCACTGTACTGGATGAGGTGGACGAGGACAGTGTTGCTGAGGACTCCATCATGGCTGCAGCTTTTGCTTTGGCTGGTTTCCCCATCTTCTTGATCATGCAAATGAGGGCGTGATGACCAGCTTTCTGGCACCAGTTGCACATGTCCCGTTTGTGATTCCCATCCTTTTTTGTGTGGTCTTTTGACCTGCAACCATAGCACTTTCCTTGCATCCACTTTTGATACTCTGCTTGGTTCTTGAAGAACTCATCCTTCCCTTTATTGCCTTGTGACTGTTGTTGGCACGTAGTGTCAACCTGCATGGCGTTGGGGTTGGAATGGGATGCAGGCAGATTAGTCTTTCCAGACTTCTCCACATGGCACTGCTGGAGTCTTTGATCTATAAGCATGGCAGTAGCTTTAAGATTGTTGAAGGTGTCTTGCTTCCTTTCGGTTGTGGCGAGAATGTCCTTAATCTTGTCGTGTAGAAATGGTCATGGAGGTTGGCCTTAGACCATCTGGTTTGTCTGCTGTATTGCTCCAATATCGACATGTATTCAGCAACAGACCTCTTCCCTTGGCATGTCTTTTTAAGCTCCTCCTGGGCAATGTCATGGACATCCAGCAGGCTGAAGTGGTGGTTGAATTCTTTGATGAAATTATTGTATATTCCCACGAAAGGGAATGAGCCTGGATTGGCCACCTCCAAATATGGAAGAGCCCAGGTTTTGGCTTCTCCTTCCATTAGATTGAGGGTGGCTGCTATCCACCTTTCTTCCACTGGCATCCAGGATTGAAGGATAGGCTCCCATGTATTGAGAGCATCTCCTTGTGAGCTGGCCCAGTTATGGAAGGCAGCAAGGAAGTGGTGGGCATCTGTAGAGTTGCCTTGTCCATCCCATGGCTTAGGACAGGCCACTATGTCCTTGCCTCTGACCTGTTTGTGTAATGTCTACCATGGACATTTGCCTGACTTAGGCACTTGGATGACGTGGGTTCCCTTGTGGGTAGTATCAATGGTTCACTGAGTCTTCAGGGAAGACGGCTGGATGTCTGCAATAGGTGCCGGTAGAGTCGCAATAGGTATAAAGGGGAAAACCTAATGGGATGGAAGGAGGTGGTGTTCTGACACTGCGAACTAATCTCCAATGAGGCTTATCAAGGACGTAGTAGCACTTGAAGGGCCGTGCAGTGTGGGAGTTGAGATATTCAAAGACACGATGACACGTGGTATTTGGAGGGTAAGTCACAGTCAGTGTATCCACCATCCACTAGAGTTGGAATGGGGAATAGAGTCACAGGGATCCCCTTGGTCTTAGGGATATGCCGGAGCTAGCTCACTAAGGGACACTGGGCCCTTGTATAGACGAGAGGATGCAGGTGGTATTTGAAGAAGACCAAGATGGGATCCTGGCCTGTACTACTGTGAGCTTAAATACACATAAGGGAACTAATTCTAGCTCCGCTTGAATGTATAAGTAGCCAATAGCGTAAGTAGAGCAAATCCTAGTACAAGGATCCTAGGAATCAGTCATCCACCTCATAATACTGTACACGTACAACAATAGAGGGCCTCAGTCAGCATAGTAAGACACATCACATGCAACAATAGAAACTATCAGTCAGCCGAACATGAGGCAGTTAGATCCGAAGTCCATGACTCATTACTACTGACACATCAGGTCATCATGAACATGTCAGAGTTCACAACCAGGCCAGGCAGTCCAAGAACAAAACATAACATCACCCCCTTTTCAGGTTCAAGCCCCAGCTTGACCATGCATGACTGCGAGGGGGTTCGTGCCGAGGAATCACATGTGACAGATCACCTCTATCTCCTTGGTGTCTTCCTCCACCTGAGGGCTGCGATGAAGCGTGGACTGCTCATTCTCGATGCAGTCGATCGCATGAGCGCGCTGGAGTCAGGCCACACACCTGTTCCGCTCTACTTCGATGCGCTCCAGCTTCATCTGCTCCACCACTACTCAATGCTGCTGCACGCGCCATCCGAGGGTCATGCACCGGTAGCAGTGTACCTCAGCCACGAGACGGAGATCCTTCATATGAAGGAGCGCTTGGTTGACCGAATCGACTAGTCCTGCATCAGAGAGCAAGAACATGAGGTCATCATTGGTATAAGTGGGGGCAGGGGACTGTCCCTCAAAGTAGGGGGTGGGGTGGACGGGTTTGCCGTATTGCTGATTGTTCCTGGCATGGAAGGCCAGGACAAAGGGGTCAGCAGTGAGGATGAGCTGAGTATACCGGGTGGGCCAAAGGCGCTCTTGAGCATCTCGAATCTAGAAGGGAATGTAATGTACTCCCCGATTGAACTGATATCCCCTGGGAGGGGGAGTCTCCAGCTGATCCTCGGCCTCCGGCACATGTTCCTCCTCTTGATCGCGGCAAAGCACGGATTGAGATAGCGCTGGTAGTGTGAGAGCTTCCCCGGTGGGTCCACATAGCAGGGGGGTTTCTGAGTGTGTCGTGGTAAGTTGGGTGGCGTAACGCAAATACAGATGTGTCTCGAGGTGTTCAGCTGGGTCGTACAATCCCTGCCTTTGTCGGGGCCTGGTGGGGTTGCTGGTCAGCTGGGTACATAACCCTGTTCGTTGCCCGCTGGAGTAGGTGCTCTGGTGGGGACATAGTTGCTTCCGAGTCTGCTGGGCTGGTTGCTCTCGGAATAAAGAGTGGGGGACGGCGAAGGAACTCAGGATGACATGGGGGAAGTAAGACGACTTCCTTGTTGGTGAAGGGAGAGGGTAGATGACAGGGGTGACAATGGTGTGGACTGTGTTCGGTAAGGAGCTGCCAGACTGGTATTGACGACATAGTGGAAGTGGGCTGGAGAGGGAGAGCGCATGAGTAGCGGTGGTAGTAGAGGGAGGAGATGGGGACGTCTCTTGGGATTTCCCTGTGCTTATATGTGTTTCATGGGTGGGGTTAGAATTTTTGAACTTCCGAATTGCGTCATCAGCAAATACATCATTCTTATTGACCCATTGATTGTCGGAGTCCGGATATCCCTTCCATTTGACCAAGTACTGCAGTTTGCGACTCCTGCCGAAACGCCAAGAGTCTAGAATCTTCTCGACCTCGTATTCTTCTTCGCCACCAACTAGATCCAGTGGTGGGCGCTGATAGTTGGGTCCATGCATGGGTGTTTCGTGATAGGGCATAAGGAGGTCCACATGGAACACTGGGTGGAGCTGCCACTGTGTGGGAAGTTCTAGTCGGTAATTGACTGCGGACATCACCTGGACAACCTTAAAGGGGCCGTGTCTTCATGCTGCGAGTTTTGTGGTTGGCTGATGAGTGTGTAAGTGGCGTCCTTCTAGCCACACCTGGTCTCCAATCTGGAACTTGGGCATATCTTTTGCCTTGATCCACCCCTGCTGTGCTTTGATCATCAGTGACTGCACACACTGTCGGAGTTCCTTGAACTGTTTGACCCTGAGCACTACTTGCGGGATAGGAGATGGTTGATCTGTCCAATCGGCGCGGGGGTTATACCCCATAAGGAGCTGGAAGGGGGATTCTTTAGTGGTTTCACTGGGCCAGTTATTATGCATGAACTCAGCCATGGGAAGGTAGTGGATCCAGTCATCCTGTCGCTCATTGACCCAGAATTGTAGGTACTGTTCTAGCCACTGATTTGTGTGTTCTGATTGTCCATCTGTACGAGGGTGGTATGCCGTGGAGATATTCTGTTCAATACCGAGGATTTTGCACAGTTCACGAGTGAACTTGGATGCGAAGCGCGGGTCTTGGTCACTGATGATTTTGCCTGGTAATCCGAATTGGGGGAAAACATGTTTCACGTACAGGGCGGCTGTTCCTTCTGCCAAAATCTCTTCTTGACAGGGGATGAATAATGACATCTTTGTACAGTCATGATCCATTATCGTGAGGATCGTGTCACAATCCTGTGCCATGGGGAGTTTAGTGATGAAATCGAGTGTGATAGTTTCAAATGGCATAGCTTCTGGTTTGGGGAATATTGGGCGTAATGGTGCCTTGATGGCCCTGGTATTGACTTTGATCCTTTGACAGTCAGTGCAACCTTTGACATAGTCCATGACCTCTTGATGTAGTCCAGGCCACCAGTAATATCATTCCATGAGTTTGATGGTGCAACTAATTCCGGGGTGGCCATATACAGGGGGGTCGTGGTGCGTTTTGATGATTTCTCATTTCTCATGGAGTCCTCCTGTGACCACGTGTTGTCCGTCCTTGTACCATGTGCCTTCAATGAGCTTAAGACCGTGTGGATCTACCCATGGGCGTATTTTCTTGGTGTCTTGTGCATATATGGGATTGATCTTTTCCATTTCTTGTACTGATATGGTGGTGTTAATTCGGAGTGGATCTTTGGTGGTATCCAGTAGCGTGGCTCTGACGAAGACTTTGTCCAGTAGCACCATAACGTGTTCGTTATCGCCTTCTCCTTGATCGTAATCCGGGCATCTAGATAAGGCATTGGCTCTTCCATTTGCCATGCCTTTGATGTGGTGAATCTTGATGTCGTACTCTGATAGTTCTAGTACTTCCCTTGCTACTCGGCAGCTTATCTTTTGTGGGGAACACCAGTATTGCAGATTCATATGGTCCAAAAAGACTTTGATCTTGTGTGGAGATCCCACAAGGTAGTGGCGCCAATTCCTGAGTGCCTTTATGATTGCCAGTAGTTCCAGGTCATAGATGTTGTAGTTCCATTCTGCGGCGCTCAGCGTGTTAGAATAGGATGCAATTGGATGTCTTTTGCCATCTTCTTTGTGCTGGAGTAGTACTGCTCCTACTGCAAATCCCAATGCGTCCACTTCTAGTTCAAACTGATCTTCCAGGTTGGCATGTGTGAGTACTGGTTCTTCCATAACAAGTTTCTTGATCTTGTCGAATGCTTCTTGTTCCATTGGCGTCCATGTCCATTCGGTGTCCTTGTGTGTGAGTTTGTTGAGGGGTCGTGCATAGGTGGCAAAATTTTGAATGAAAGTGCAGTAAAAATTGCAGAAGCCTAGGAAGGATCGCACCTGTTTGACGTTTTTGGGGGTAGGCCAGTCTTTGATGCCAGAAATTTTGACGGGGTCCATGCGAGTCACCCCCTTTTCAATGATTACCCCCAGGTAATTGATGCTTGGAGCGTGGAAGATACATTTCTCTGGTTTGAGGAAGAGGTCGTTCTGTTCCAGTAGGTCCAGTATGTCGTGTACTGCGTTGATGTGTGCTTGTTCATTAGACCATGTTACAATGCCGATGTCGTCCATGTATACCCTAACAACCATTCCCTTTGTTTCGTGGTAAGCGATGAGATCTTTACAGATTTCGTTCATCATGGTTTGGAAGGTAGCTGGAGAGTTTGTTAGCCCGAAGAACATTACTGTAGGTTCGAAGAGTCCATAGTGCATTTTGAACCCAGCTTTTTCCTGGTCTCCCTCTTTGATGTGCACATTGTTATATCCCCAGCAGATGTTGAGTTTGGTGAATATGAATGCTCCACTGAGGTCAGTGATAAGCTCAGGTATGAGGGGGAGTGGGTATTGGTTGCATATGGTCCATTTGTTGATATTCCGATAGTCCTGTACAGGGTGTAGTTTTCCATCCTTCTTTTTAATGAAGAAAAAGGAGGATGCATATGGAGATTTTGATGGTCTAATATATCCTTTTGCCAGTTGTTTGTCCAGGAATTCTTTGAGGGCTTTGTCTTCCATGGGGCTCATTGGATAGACTTTGCAGTCTATTGCATCAGGTGCGTCCGGTTTGAATTCAATAGCGTGGTCCCATGGTTTGGAGAGTGGGAAGCGATGAGACTCCTCCTCACTGAAGATTTTGACGTGTCGTTTGTATTCTTCTGGGATGGCTTTCTTTTCAGTGTACTGTTGGGCTTTGATGGCTAATTTGGTTGATGTGGTGGCATGTAGTCGCACAACTTCCAGGTCGCATTCTTGTTGTAATTCTTCCTCTACACCTTGCTTGTCGGGCATTCTTAGTACTTTCTGAAGTATGAGTTGAGCAATGACTGGGTCTATGTGTGGTTTGGTAGGATTGATAGTGTGAAGTACAACAGGATACTCAGCTTTGTTTAGTGTGGCAGACGCCCATTGGATGTTGGGTTGGAACATAGCCAACCAGGGGTATCCTAGGATGATATCTTCTCCTCCTACATCGGTGACGAGGAACCTCATATCTTTCTTGATTCCTTTGGTTTCGACCTCGAGATCCACACAGTGAGTTATCTTGCCTCCTTTATTGTGCGTGCCGTCAATATTCCAGATCTTTCAATGACAGTCTAATTCCTTGAGGCCTAGCCTCATTCTTCTTGCGAAATCCAGATGGATAAAGTTATTAGTGGCTCTGGAGTCCACTAAAGCTCGTTTTTCAGCCATGGCATAACTTGCGCGCAATGAAACTGGAACATGCATAGATTGGTAGCGCGTTATGAACACAGAGTTACAGCGTAATGCCCTCACCCAGGCCATTGGGTTCAGGCACTTTGAAAATCCTCCTGACTCATCAAATCCCTCATTACCAGCACCTTTGCCTCTTTGTCCAGTGATCAGACTCCATTTATCCAACTAGTAGCCTGGTCTTGCAGCATATCAGTGGTGGCATGGGCACCTTGGCTACTACCAGTATCATTGTCAAATTGAATAAGTGGCTCTTCAGCGACACTCTGGACTTCTTCTATGAAGGCACCACGTCCTTGACGCAGCTGCCAATTCTGGTTATTGCATGGGCAGCACGGCTGGAGGCAATTGCATGAGAAGTGGCCCGGTTTGTTACAGTTGTAACAGATGATGTCCTTAGTGTTAATGACTCCTCTGCCCTGTGGGCGTCCTCCTCCTCCTTGAGGGGTGTATGGTTGAGGTGTGTAGTCGATCTCTTTGGATCCTGTGAGTCTGGCGTGGACTCTTCCAGGCGTGGTGTCCATGGTGTCCGGATGGTTGTGGAACGACTGCCACCCTTGGCGAGGTTGTTGAGGGTGATTGGGTGCATTGAAAGTCCTCAGGGATGTGTTCCCTTGCTTGCTGGGTCCTCCCAGGGGTTTGCGCCCTCCAAGTTGGGTTTGAAGGTGCATCCATTTGTGTTGTTGCTCAAGTACTGCCGCCTTCCATTGACTGTAGGTGTTGGGGCTGTGGAAATTGTAGGTGTTCTTGTATAACTCTACAGGGAGGCCACTGGTGAATTTATTGAGCACTAGGGAATTGTCAAATTGATACCCAGCTTCGTGTACTGCCTTTTTGAATTTGGCCACATAGGTGTTGATGTCTTGCCCTTCCATGCAGAATCCCTTCTGGAGATCCTGTTGGGCATGTTCTTTCTCTAGGGTGTCAGCGAAGGTGTTTTTGAATCCTAGTTTGACAGCTTGCCAAATCCAATCGTCGTAGGGGCTGTGTTTGGCCTTGTACCCCTTAACCCACTTGGTGGTCAATAAGACCCATTCGTTGATGTGTTCTCCCTGTATGTAGGTGAGGAAGATGAGGGCTTTGCGGTACGGAAGTGTGAAGGCAGGGTTGTTGAAGTTCATCTTGACGAACAATTCCCATTGGGTTAGGAACTGTTGGACTTTGGTGCAATCTCCCATGAATATGAAGGGTTCCTTGCCCATAAATTTCTCGGGGTGACTTCCAATGGTGACATTTGGTCTGGTGAATGGGAGCCCTCCTCCGTCATCTCCTCCGTCTCCTCCTCCTCTGCTCGCTGGAGGGTCATTGCTGGGAGGTCTGCCACGACTGATGCACGTGGGTTCTTCGAATGTGAGGGGTTGCTCAGTGACAGTGGTAGTCATGTCAGTGGGAATCAACTCAGCTAATAGTCCCAACTGTTGTTCTTCTTCTTCTGCTTGGGCTTCAAGGATACAAATTTCCTCAGGGTTACTTGCTAGTGATGGGGAAGGTGCTGGTGTCTTGGGCGTAGGGGATTGAATGGGTTCCTTGGTTTCTCTGTCAATGGGTCCCCACTGATCTCTGGTGGTAAGGCTATTCTCTGTTTGCCAGAAAGCTGCTCTGAGGAATTTCTTTGGAACATTACGTTCTCCTCTTCTGTCGATGTGATATGGTCAAAATGGTACCCAAAGGTCTCTGGTTGTAATCATTGTGGAAGCCACGTTGAAGGATCTTGATCTTAATGTAACGTCTACCACGGACGATTGCCTGACTTAGGCACTTGTATGATGTGGGCTCCCTCGTGGGTAGTATCGATGGTTCACTGAGTCTTCAGGGAAGACGGCTGGATGTCTGCAATAGGTGCCAGTAGAGTCACGATAGGTATAAAGGGGAAAACCTAACGGGGTGGAAGGAGGCGGTGTTCTGACACTGCGAACTAATCTCCAACAAGGATTATCAAGGATGTAGTAGCACTTGAAGGGCCATGCAGTGTGGGAGTTGAGATATTCAAAGACAAGATGACATGTGGTATTTGGAGGGTAAGTCATGGTCAGTGTATCCACCATCCACTAGAGTTGAAATGGGGAATAGAGTCACAGGGATCCCCTTGGTCTTAGGGATATGCCGGAGCTAGCTCACTAAGGGACACTGGGCCCTTGTATAGATGAGAGGATGCGGGTGGTATTTGAAGAAGACCAAGATGGGGATCCTGGCCTGTACTACTGTGAGCTTAAATACACATAAGGGAACTAATTCTAGCTCCACTTGAACGTATAAGTAGCCAATAGCGTAAGTAGAGCAAATCCTAGTACAACGATCCTAGGAATCAGTCATCCACCTCGTAATACCGTACACATACAACAATAGAGGGCCTCAGTCAGCATAGTAAGACACATCACGTACAACAATAGAAACTATCAGTCAGCCGAACACAAGGCGGTTAGATCTGAAGTCCATGACTCATTACTACTGACACGTCGGGTCATCACAAACATGTCAGAGTTCACAACTGGGCCGGGCAGTCTGAGAATGAAACATAACAGTTTGGGCTTGGCTTGGGTGGCGGCCACCTGCTGAGTGAGGTCTGAGACCTATTGTGCAAGGTGGCCCATCACCAGGCTGAGTTGATTGATCAGATTGATGCAATCTTGGATGGTGGGTGGGGGAGGTGGTACAGATGGTGTGGGGGCTGGTGCGGGGTCCAGCTGGGCAGTGTGAGATGAAGAGGATGAGGATGCCAACATTTTTTCTAGTTCTTCTTCACATCTTTTCTTCTCTGATTGGTACTGTGTCGTGATCGGACTTCAAGGACACACGGTATGGTACGAGGAGTTGAAGTGGACGCTTACTATACGGTTATGACTACGATAGTAAGTAGATATTAGTCATGGACTTCACGGATCAGTCATCGCGAGGAGTACTAGCATGTGATAGCTAGTATGACTCATTCCTAGGACAGCGGTAGTAGGGTTCGAGCTACTAACGCTACTGGAGATTACCTTAGAGAGGAGCTTTAAAGCCACCTCTACAATATGTATAAGTAGTGGATCGCGAAGACCAAGAAACGCTATCTTGGTCTTCTTCAGAATACCACTTCCTTCTATTCATTCTAAAGGGCCTTCGCGCCTCTTGTTTCCTACACTCTATCTTCCTGACCTTCGTGTCTAGGGTTCTGGCACTCTCAAGTCGTCAACTCGGAGTTGCCTTGGTATTGCTCGGGCGTATACTGTGGATCGCCTTAGTCGTATTCTACGGGATCACCAAAACTCTGCGAACATCCCTCAGACCAGCTAAGTCGTGAACGCCGTCAATACGAGTCCAAGTCGGGTAGCGTTACATACTGGGCCTCTCTGAAATCCTGTAAGAGCACTAACTGCTTGCCAGGATGTAAGTTGTCCCAGTCCTGAATTTGTGACATGTACTCCTTCTCATTCTTAGAGAGGGGGGGGAGCGTGAATTTTGAGTGAACTCTGTGAGGATACTGAGCTTGTGCTAGACGAGCTTTCTGTTTCCCTTTGGGAGCCACAGTCTACATTGGTGGGCAATGGGAGGGCGAGAGAGGATAGGGATTGGAGTGATCTCTTGTGTGAAGAGGGCTAGGTCTTCAACTGTGAAGTCAGTTCTGGGGATAGGCATAGTTCTGGGGTATTCGGCTTCAAGTACTTGACATACGCTGGGGAAGAAGATGAGAGCTTGGACAAGAGTTTCAGCAGTGGTGCGAGGAGGTTCATCTATCTGGAATCCTTCGTACCAAATATCCTCATTTACAAGAGTTGCAGATGAAGCCGCAGAGAGGTGCCCAAGAGTTGAGGAGGAGGAGAGTGTTGATGAAGGTGTGGGAGATGAGGGGCAAGAACGAGGCTCCTCTAAAACTCGAAGCAATGCTGTAGCAGAAGCTTCTGGTGACAACATGGGGGGTGTGAGAGCTTGTCTCCTCCTGAAGAGATGGTGGAGTTGGGCATGGGTGTTCATGAAGAAGTGAGGCAGGGTGAAAAGTAAGGGGGTGGTTTAATAGACGTCAGGATACAACAGCTGTGAAATGCTAAGCTGAAGGTGAAGGGAGGGTCAGATCAAGCAAGACCGATACACAGTGATATTTCACACTGTGTGAGGCTGTGGCGATAACCAAACACTCAGGAATGGGGATATGAGATGTAGAGAGCCACAAGGCTGTCTGCCTCAGTCTTCTCAACCTGTTGGCTGCCTCTCATGCCGGAGCACTCTCAAACTTTTCTGTTTACTTTGTGTACAGCTGTCGCAGGCTAGGCCTGGCTGGCTTGAAGTCAAATTGCAGCTTGTCTGGCGTGGTGACCAGTTCTGCAACCTGTGCCCAGAGCAGTCTACTGTGACCAGATAGATCCAATGAAGGCAAGCACACTGTATGCCGGCTTTACAGACACTACAAATGTACCACGACTGCACAGATTCTGCTTACAAAGGTCTACAGGCAAAGAATGAGGTGGATACTACAAGGGACTGGTGGACGTCTACCACTTAAAGAGGGATTCAAACAACTGGTGAGCGAAGATGGGCTCAAGAGTGTGAAGGAACTTGTCCTAATGTAGCAGTATGACTTAACACTATGCCAAGCCAAGTGAAGTTTGGTGAACTGCCAAGGGTGAGGACTCAAGCTTGGTGTGGAGATAAATCATGCGCTAGACTTACGGTCAATGTGGAGTGTGTGCACACTTAAGCACCTTTATGCAAGGGGTGAGTACGCTATGTCTCACAGTGGTAAGCTGAGTGGAGAACCAAGAGGACAAGTTAGATTGGAGATAGTAAGGAAGTACAAAGGAATGCGCACCTGAGTGGAGAACCAAGAGGACAAGTTGGTTCCACTCAGGACACTACAGGCAGGCTTAAGTATCTACTGTGGCTGTGACTAAGTTGGAGCTTGAACACTGTTACTAAGTGTAAAGTAATCAACTATGACTAAAGAGCTGACACATTGTGTCTATTAATAGCCTTATCTTTAGTGCTGACTGATGCACTGTCATCAAGGCTGACTACATATGACATGTCGCTGAGTAAAACCTAATACAGTGCATAATACATGCCTACTAAGTGTAATCTAGACCGTTCTAGAGGAGTCCTTCCTTATCTACCAATCAAAAGAGTCTGTCTGTATATAGATCGTGACCATAAAGGGATATCCCATGTATGGGCATGTCTTCCCAGGGTCATGTGATGAAAAGGTGCACAATATTTCATGTGACTAACTAGGTAATGTGATGGCAGGTCACGTGATCCACAAAAGGTGAAAATAAATGCATTCATGACACTTATCAACATATGTCACACCTGTTAGACTCTGTGTACTCACAAGACTGAGTATAAAGAAGTGTTAGACCCTTCGGGTGAGGAGCCCTAACCACAGAGTAGTGGTACACACTGTGTCCCACCCCAGACCACTCATATTTCACAGCAATAAGACAATAGATGTCTTCACTTGATACTTGTGCAATACCAAAACCCCTCAAACCCTTGCCCCTGCTAGGACATAACATAAGCCAAGTCTGCAACCACTGACACACCAGGGACACCACTACCCCACAGTAGGGTGAGTGATGATCCAAGTGGATGCATCAGCCAATGCCCAAAGACAACCACAGAACCCAGAACAAGTGACAGACCCTCCCTGACACAAGAGGCCACTTCAGCCACCCCCACATGAAACCAGAACCCAGAAACAGACCACAATTGTGGCTAGTATCAGTGTCACCCTTGAACCAGACAACAACTGGTCCCCAGTCCAAATCAGAACCCAAGATGACCTCCCACACCACATCAAAAGCAGTCAGCTAGGAAAAGGAGCTCACTGGACCACAGAACCAAACCAACCACCTTGCTACAAGTGCCTCATATGAAACAGACTCCAACCAGTAGAATTCATTAACCACAACTGGTGAAGCGCAGCAATGCACGCACGCAGCTATCAGGAATTGTTACGTTCGGCCCTCCGACGTGCCCCGATACGCCACCACGTGACTCGTCTCCAATGCAATTCGTCGCCTGGAACCCCGCAAACCCCCGACACGCCCTAGACGCCGACGCAATGGCAGCCGAAGAAGCCGAGGCTAGGGAACGCCTCTGGAAGTTCCACCAAGACCGCGCTTGACACTTACGCGCAGCCATCCTGTCATCAAGATTTGTGACGCCCCAAGACCCACCTCAAGGTCCAGAAGACTAGCGCCAGACGACGTCATTGCCCGTCACGTGACCTGGCCTAGACTGCACCAGAAGAGTCCAGATGAGCTTGTGCCTGGATTGGAACGTGTGTTATCAATTGTGCCTAGTGTTGCCGTGGCTCAGCTCAAATCGGCTGAGCCAGCCGAGCTGAGCCGTTTTGAGCTGAGCCAAGCTGACACATCGGCTCATGACCAAAACTGGCTCAGCTCGGCTCACGAGCTGGCTAAGCTGGGCTGAGCCAGGCTCGATTAGGTATGACTAGATTAGGTAGGGCTCGATGGCTCGTGAGTGGGCAAAAAAGGAAAATATATTGATTATTTGTATTCTGTCTGGCTGAGCCAGGAACGAGCTGGTCAAAAACGGAATAATCATATGCTCAACTTCAATCTAGCGTGCTGCGTACGTGTCCAGTGTCTGCTGAGGCTCTCAGAAGAAAATTGAGTGAGTCCTCTGTTTTGGTGTCTCCTCGGGTGACCTTGCACAAACACTGACGAAAAAAACATAAAACAGATAGATGTATTAGTCTAGACTACAGTAAAACAAATACAATTGAGTTTCTATCTGGTGTGTGAAGCATTGCAAGGCATCACGCAGGCCTCCATGGGGTGTGAGTTGTCGTATATGTGCCCGCAGCAATCACGGGTGCGTCGGTTGTCCAGTGGCTAGGGCCACATGCAAGCGCGGCGAGGTTGGGAACGGAAATGGTGGGCTACACAGAGCCCAGGGAATGAGGGTGGCCACAAACAGTCATGCACGCTCCGGCGTGGCATGAAACTTCACATAGGTGTCCATTGGGGTTGGGAACATGTCCGGTTCGAGTCGCTAAGGCCGCGCGTGAGTGCGGCGCGCTGGGGAACGCGACAAATGAGCTTTACCTAAATCACTTCTGAATTAGGAAGGTCAGAATTTTTCGCTCGGCCTCTGGCTCCCCCCCCACACCTGCAGTTCGGGATTCCAGTCCTGCAACCCCCTTAGATTCCCCACACAAGATTCTTGAATGTCTGAACTTTGAATTTGAACATTTGAAGACCCAGCGCAGTACGAGTCCCATTTTTGTCTGGCTGAGCCAGTTCGGCTGTTCAGCTGACTCAGCTGTCTGACTACCCAAAATGGCACAGTTTTCTATTCGTACTTTTGAGTGGCTTGAGCCGGCTCAGCCCAGCTGGAGCTAGCTCAATTGGGAATGGCTCAGCTCGGCTCGCCATTTTTGGTCGAGCTGTACTTAGCTGAGCTGAGCCAAGCTGAGCCGAGCCGCGGCAACACTAATTGTGCCTGGTTTGTGATCCGTTACTGTATCTGTCCTGATTCTCCCGTGCCTTGTCCCTGTGGCTTGATGCGCCCATGGACTGTATGTTTCAGCCACCATCAGTGGCGTTGGACATGTGTTTTCTGCAGTTCCGCAGTTTCCGCAGTTTCCTAGGACCGTTGTATTAGGGTTTCAGCTGAGTTCCAATAGCTCCCCTCACGAGTATAAGTAGCACGTAGAAGTGACCTTAGACGGTAGCTTTGACTTCTTGTATCTTCCGTACAACCTAGTCCGAGTAGTCCCCCAGTCCTCTCTGCTCTCAATCCACCTCCTCTTCTCTTTGCCCTACGTGCCCTTGGAGTTAGTCCAGCATCACAGCGGCGTCCGTACCCTACGCAGACCTCGGAGTTAGCCCCTCTGCTATAGTGGTGTCATCCTCTCTCCCCTCTCGTCACGTGACCAATTGATTGAGCGTGCGAGCTCAGCATACCCGAGCGAAGTCATTCTTTTCTTTTACCTTTTCATTGCTATCCAAGTTCTTCAGATCGTCCGTTTCGGACTCATCATCGACAAGCAAGAACGACAGCAAGCGCTAGCTCAAGCGACAGAACAAGAGCGGGTCAACACCAAGGTCGTTAGGAACCCCTGAAGACCAGTCGAGTGCGATCTCCTGAAGTGCACCCTACGGAGCGTAACAGGAATGGTGTCCTCACCTTTGAGTAGGTTGAGAGACCATAGAGTGGAGAGGGTGCACAAGTGAGAAAGAGAGTGAATCTGTATTCACCTCCCTCCCCATAGGAGGCATTATATACCCTATGTGTTATTTGTAGCTAGAGCATGCTACTTTGTGTTGTTCTGTGACTGTACAGCGCTGCAAGTGGGATTTCCTTATTTAGATATGCTTAGTCAGGTTTGTATATCCTGCAGAGGACGGAAAATATTCCCTTAGTCTTATATCCTCCTCTGCAGGTGAGTACTTAGTTTTACTTTGATCAATATAGTCTTATATCCTCCTCTGCAGTCCCCTTGTGTCCTCTGTGACTCAAGGGCCATCCATAGGTCGCACTCAAACAGGTTATGGGCCCTGCCCTGCGCCTTAACTGATCCCAGCTGTCACACCTGCCGCTCTCTTTGCCTCAGCTCGCTCTCAGCTCCACTCCAATCACCCTCATTCACTTCCCACTCTTCTCATCATCCAAATCACTCCACTCCTTCACACTCCATCGCTCCTACCACATTCACCATGTCTCCACTCAAAGATTCATCCATATCGTCCATTGCTTTGCTCACAGGCGAAAATTATCGTCTCTGGGCTGATGACATCAAGTCCTGGCTACAGCTCAATGGCCTCTGGAGATTAGTTTCGGGTTCTGAGAAGAAACCAGTTGGAAAACCCGAAGTCCTTGACTCTAAGGGCAATATTGTCACCCCTGCTACGCCTCCAGATGAGGACAAGCTGGAGCGATGGGAGGTAAAGGCTGAGAAGGCTGCTGGAGCTCTCAAGACATCTATGTCTCATGACCTCAGGGTGCTCATTAGGGACTGTGAAGACGACCCCATTGCCATCTGGGACACCCTCAAGGCCTCATTTGTGCAACAGCGGACTGCCCCTCGCTTCAATGCCTATCACACTCTCCTTTCTATCCAGAAAGACGACTCAGAGTCCCTTGAATCGCTCATTAACAAGGTGGATGAGCAAATTAGAGTCATCAAGTCGCTTTCACCCTCTTCCTTCACTCTGGACAACCTCTATGACGAGCTGGCTGTTATGGCAATCATTAGGGCGCTCCCACAGTCATTTGATGAAGTTGTGCGCACCATCTCTGTCCTGGACAAGTTTGACAAGCAATCTGTCCTTCAATCGCTTAGGAACATGGACCAGACGCGTTCTAACCTCTCAGGGACCTCATCTGCATTTGCAGCATCATCTGGACATTCAAAATCACGTCCCAGGATGCCTCAAACACTGCATTCCACTCCCTCCTCTCAATCTGCTCAAGGCAGCCCCTCCAGTCGTCCAAAATGCGACTTCTGCTCTCGCTTGGGCCATACTGAGGCCAAATGTTTCCTAAAGGAACGCCTGATGCGTCAGATAAACCTCCCTTCGTCTTCCACAGCCTCACCTGCCTCAATCACGCCTCAATCACCTCCAGAAGCCCCACAGTCCGCCTCAGCTGCATCAGCAAGTGCTTTCTCTTCTGCTCTTCAGCACGAGTCTCACACCTCCTGGAATGCAGACACTGGTGCCTCAGCTCATATGACCTTCAATCGCCATTGGATCCGTCATTTGAGGCCGCATCGGGTCGAAATTAGGCTGGCTGATGGGTCTGTGGTCTACTCTGAAGGGGTGGGGTCGGTCCGGTTCAATCCTGTGGTGAATGGCAAGGAGATGGCGCCTCTAGAGCTCACTAATGTTCTATATGTCCCTGCACTCAGCAGTAATCTATTATCTGTGCTATATCTCACTCTGCATCGCCGTTTCATCGTCTCCATTGAGAAGGACACAATGCACTTCATCAGGGACAACAGGATCACCTTCCAAGCGAAGACTGGGCCTTCAAATGCTGCCTATCTTGTAGGAGACACCATTCCAGTGGAGGAGTTCGCTTCATTATCATCTGCCACCACCCTCCCATTGGATTTGGACCTTTGGCATCGTCGCCTTTGTCACCACCACTTGTCAGGCATCAAGAAGCTGCTCTCAGGCAACCTGGTGACCGGTTTCAAGCTTGATTCACAAGCAACACCTGATCCAGTATGCGAAGCCTGTAAAGCTGGCAAGATGCATGCAGATCCCTTTCCATCTTCGACCTCTAGAGCCTCAAAACCGCTTCAGCTAGTCCACAGCGACGTCCATGGCCCTGTGAAGGTACCCACACATCAAGGGTATCGCTACTGGGTCACATTCATCGATGACTTCTCTCGCTTCAAGGCTGTTTACCTCTTGAAGCGAAAGTCTGAGACATTTGCTGCCTTCAAACAGTTCAAGGCTTGGGCTGAGAATCTCACTGGAGCAAGACTGGGCACTCTGAGGGACGATAAGGGTGGGGAGTACATGTCTGGCGAGTTTGAAGCATTCTGCATCGACCATGGCATCCAGAGGCAGCACACTGTCAGGAATCGGCCTCAGCAGAATGGGGTAGCTGAGCGGACTAATAGGACGATAGAGGAGGCCATCATCTCGATGCTGCATGAGTCTGGCATGCCTACAGTCTTCTGGGGCGAAGCTCTGGCCGCTTTCATCCACATTAGCAACAAGCTTGTCACCTCAGCACTCTCAGACAGTACACCTTATGAGGCATTCAATGGGAGCAAGCCAGATCTGTCTAGGCTTCGTGTTTGGGGATGCACTGCCTATGTGCTAATCCAGAGAGATAAGCGTCCACTTGGGAGCCTTGGATCGCACATGGAGAAGTGTGTATTCATTGGATACCCTCAGGGCTACAAGGGATGGAAGTTCTACAACCCTGTGACCAAGAAGGTGCTAATTTCGGAGAGGGCTGACTTTGATGAACGCTTCTTCATGCTCCAGGCTCACTCTATACCCCACCTGCCTCCCCCTCGTTCAGATTCCCTTCTTGAGGCACCTCCTGCTTCAATCTTACTCCCAGACATCTCAGACGATGATCTAG
This sequence comes from Lactarius vividus, assembly GCA_021527035.1. Taxonomy (NCBI): domain Eukaryota; kingdom Fungi; phylum Basidiomycota; class Agaricomycetes; order Russulales; family Russulaceae; genus Lactarius; species Lactarius vividus. The sequence continues at coordinate 685 of JAKELG010000072.1, read as the reverse complement.
ACACTCCATTTGACTCACAGATGCCAGATCATGGGGGAGATGTGTCTATAGCTTCTGATCTGCCCTCTGCTCCCTCTATTTCGCCTCCTAGCGTCACTCCAATGCCTCCTCACTCACAGACACCTCCATCCATCTACCATTCACTCCCTCCTTCATCTTCATCGCCTTCTACACCCCCAGCTCATCGTCCTCACCATCCTCTTATTCCCCCTCGTCCTCAGCGCCTCAGACGTCCTAGAGACGAATGGCTGCAAGAGCAATGGGCTGTCCCAGATCGCTACAAGCAGCCTAGGGAGCCAACACCAGCTGTAGTCTCTTCAGACGAAGATGATGACTCTGATGATCCCCTTGACATCATCCATGCTGGTGCAGCATCCACAGCTGAGCCGATATCTTATAGGCAATCACAGCAACGCTCTGATGCAGATCTGTGGCACAAGGCATGTGAGGAAGAGATGGAGGCTCACAGACTGAATGGCACCTGGGAGATTGTGAAGCTGCCTCCAGGGAAGCGTGCAATTGGCTCCAGATGGTTCATGAAGGTCAAGCACAATGCTGATGGGTCGCTGGACCGGTACAAGGCTAGATTGGTGGCCAAGGGCTATTCTCAGCGTCCTGGCTTTGACTTCAAGGAGACATTTGCTCCCACAGTTCGCTATTCCACCATTCGCATTGTACTTGCCTT